>PNEQ01002083.1:0-16140 GCA_003012365.1 Medauroidea extradentata | reverse complement strand
ACATGTAAAATTCTATGCTTTTCTCTTGCTTTAAAGTTAAATTTAAAATTAAAAAGAAAATTTTAATGTAAATTTCTCTACTCGCATCCCCAATTAATAGGTTGGATCCCGCCGTATACATCCTTATACCTGGTTACGTTGGCCTACTTAATTTGTTATAAACAGAGAAAAAAAAACATTTTACGACAAAAAAAAATTGTAATTACTGTGTGATAAGAGGCCAAGTAAGTGCTACGTGCCAGTGCACGTCACACCGTGCATCGAGTTGACTCACTTAATTGGGCAGAAAATGGTCATTTGGTTGCAAATGTAGTACCAACCAATTAAAAATAAATTATGAAAATAATTGACTAAAAACCGAGGTTGGCTACACTGCAGTTGCGATTTGGCATCTGAGTTGGAGATTACGGGCTAAATTTTTTTTAGCTAAGGAGTGGGGGAAGGGGCAATTGAGTTTGTGGTTAAAGTTTTCTTATAGGATGATATTTGTTTTAAATTTAAAACTTGAGCATTTATTTTTTGAATTTGAGGAACATTTTGGTTTATATATATATATATATATATATATATATATATATATATATATATATATATTTTTTTTTTTATGTGTAGGAAAATGTCGCTCCCAATATTTTAAATTATTATTCTCATACATTTTCGTGCTGTACAATACTTGTACCATTCCATTGCGTGATATATTTCATTGCTCCAGTATCTAATAAATATATAATGGATCACACTACGTTTAACACGAAAATAAAATTGAACTTAAAATCTAACGAACATATTTTCGTGTGATGATAAACGAATAAATAAAATGTATGAAAAATAAGAAATGTGACATTACAAAAATGATAAACGTACATTGCGAAAATGATATAAACATGACATTTGAGTGTAATTATATGCAACACAAATGCTTAAAATAGAAATAAAGTACGAAAAATAGTTTGAAAGAAAGTTACAAAAAAGATGCATACTTTGCAGCGACATAACCTACAATTCTCGTAGTTCGTTTTCTGCCCATTTAACATGCATAACCATTACAGTGATTCTGTTTCTCAACTGCCCATTTAACAATAAATGAACACAAATCACACACAAAATATTATTAAAATTAGGCACGCAACACAAAATTTACGGTACAAAACACATTCGTAACACGACCACAAAATCCGGACATTTTAGAAAATAGTTTTTACATCACATAGGTATTAAAATATTAGTAGCGCATTAAAGAACTAATGTAGCACATTTGGTATAACATCGAAACACAAGTTATGAGTTTTCAGCGTAAGAGGAGTGAGCACCAGGATGAGAGTGGGCCGCTACCTCCTAGGAGGAGTGAGCCCCACGGAGGTGAAAGAAGGGAGTGTAAGGAATTAAACTGAAGTATAGAGTTTCAGCCATTTATTCCCCACTGGGAGAAGTGCGGGAGAATTCCTTGATTTGATCGACAAATCTCAAACATTATATTATCAAATCTATACATTTCATTTAAGGGCAGTTTTCTTCAAACAATGATACGTCACACAGTCAATCATTAACAGCAGTAAAACAGTATTAAAAAATTACAATACCACCACCACTACTTAAGTCTTTATAAAAATATATTTTTATTACAGCCATTTTTTATTATGTATAAGAAAAAATAAACTACTGTAGCATTGTGTACAGCTAACCAAATAACTTTTAAAAATAATCATTTCATCACTTGTGTTGGTGTTCCACCTCTATGGTATGCATTTCATTACTCATATAGATAGGTGTTTGACTTTTCTGGTCTGTGTGTATCCATTCACGTTAGTGTTTCACTAGTCATGTAGGTATTTCACCTGTCTGGTCTGTGTTGTACCTTTTTAGTACTGTGTGTGTTTCACCGCTTGTGTTGATGTTTCACAACCTCTATCAATAATGTAGATTTAAAATTTTGTTACAGTCGAGTGCTTTTTGTTCTCACCTTTGTGTGTTTATGAACGTACAGGTGGTTTGCTCGGGCTGGGAGCACGCTTGCAACCGGACAAGATACACCGTTATATGGGTGTAGCAGAGAAGGTGACCAATACATGCCACGAGGCGTACAACCGCAGTGAATCCAAGCTTGGGCCAGAGGTGTTTCGCTTCACTACATCTCCAGAGATGAAGAGCTTCAGGTATAATGAGAGAGGTTACCACCTGCAGGCTCAGACCTTCGAGTCATACTTTGTCCTCTGGAGGCTCACTAGGAACCCCAAGTACCGCGAGTGGGGCTGGGAGGCCGTCCAGGTATTGTATAGTACCTGCCTTTTATGTGTGGTTTCTGAGAAAACTGTTGCTACTTTATTCCAGTATGACACAGTTTTGATTCTACAATACTATAGTTTATGCTGTATGTTTTCCAAATTCACTAAATAGACAGTGTATTTACTAATGTACAAGAGCCCTATTTTTTACCAAAAGTAAAGCTATAACTTAAGAGACTTATACATGTAATAATACCTTGTAATATAATAATACCTATATGTTAAATTAGTTATTACTGCCTACTACCATAACTTAAAATGGCCACATTATACCTGGGTCATGACTAATATAATAAATGTACATTTTAAAAAGACAGATTATATTTTGAAAAATTAAATTCTACCTGTTATCGGCTTTGTCAACAAAAATTTACTGCTGCCATGTACCTGTTTCAGTCGTAGCACACACAACAAATTAGAGCATTACATTTTTAAGTTACAGTGGATATCATTACGAGTTCAGTATTAAAAAATTCCCAAGAATGAAACATGGTAACTGAATAAATAAATAGTAAATAAGTAACCAAAGTGAAAACTCATTGTTCACTAATTGCGCTGGAATCCACAAGATAAGTTGCTTTTACAAGATGTCACTTCTGAAGTAGTCTGGCAGATTCGGCCGTACTCAACTCTAGACACGTCCAAATAGTTTTGATGTGCGACACATTTCGCACTCTGTAGCATGCGTTGCGTACTACAAGTGAAATGCAGTGGCACACTCCACTATGTATGCCTCACTCTTTCTCGAGACATCATCATATTTTGAAAATTTTTGGAAAGATGTTATGTCGCAAAAATAATTTTGATGGCTCAGTTGTTTTGTCTTGATGCTTCAGGCATGGTTTGAAGTTCTAAATTTTGATGGCTGTTATATTCACGTAAATAGGTATGCCAGTGTGACCATAAATTAATGTGTGATGACTTGTAATAATGTTCATAACTGTTAGAACATTTTTTAAAATCTTATATACAGTACATGTTATATGCTGTCTTTCTCTCATAAATGTTATTGATATTCGTGCAATTGTACAATTATGCAGATTAAAGATGAAGGTGGTGATGTGTTTTTCTAAAATGATACATATTGTCACTTCTTCCAGGCTTTAAGAAAATATTGTCATGTTCCTGGAGGCTATGCAGGGTTACAGACTGTGTACTCTTCAAACCCAGCACAAGATGATTTGCAACACAGTTTTTTCCTTGGAGAAACACTTAAGGTAAATTGTTTACAGTGTTTGTCATATGCTTTGTTGTCACATTTAAATCTTGTGTTCAGTGATTTCCGACTTAATTTCTCACATTCTTACCAGTATCATAATATCAGCTGACTCTGTATAGTTATTCCTCACCTTATCTCTGTACAAATATTTATACTCAAATTTCTAAATTCTTCTTTGGTCTTAATTTTTGCCATCATCATACAGTACTTCAATAATTCCACTCTTATTCTAAAATAATCCCAGCAAAATTACAAAGCATGCTGATCTAAATTCACATTCTGTATTTACCCATGTACCATCTGCCCCCATGTAAGACCCCTTTCCCACCACATATAATCAACATTCTCTCAAGGATTTTTTTCTTTCAATATACAGTTTCAGTTTAGTTGCCGTTTGTTCAAAAATGTAATAAAATAAAATATTGTATACCGTATCTACTCTATTCTAAGACGCATATATTTCCAAATTTTTTTTTTTTAAAAACATGGGTGCGTCTTACAATCAACTACAAATGATTTTTATGGCCAAAAAAAAACTTTTTTTTACACTATATATTCATACATTTTTCTTTGCACTATGCATACTTTTTGCTACACTTTTTTAATAGAAATAATAAAACTAATAAAAATGAAAGTTAAATAACACGTCTAGGTGAACGTATTACATAGAAAACAAGCATTTAGGCACAAACTAATTTTTTATCTTACATTATTTAAAGAAGGTACAATCATGTATGTAGTAACTTTTGCCGTAGTTTCACACAGAAAAATGTTTCATAAGATTATATTTATGCCTTACGGTAAATGTCGACCTAATTCTGTAAACATTTGCGCGTGTACACGTAAACATCATCCGCCATGACTGCCAGCGCCAGCTTCGCTTCGACTGAGTCAGAGCCATCTAGCGAGTAAAGCAACAACTATGCATGACACGTACCGAACAGCGTTGTTATCTAGTGCGTAAAGCAGCAACTGCAGGCTGTATCGATTTTGACAGTTTGTTTTGGCTTGCGTACTTTGTTTACAATGGCAGATAAACGTGAACATTACACAGCTTCATTTAAACAAAAAGTAATTATTTTCGCAGAAAATAATGGTAACAGAGCAGCAGGCTAACATTTTGGAATCAGCGAGTGTAATGTTCGTCGTTGGAGGAAAGATCGTCATGCAATATTTGCATCAAAAAGTACAAGGAAAGGTTTCCAAGGGCCGAAACGTGGCCGTTTCCCACAAATCGAAGTGGAGGTGAAAAATTTCGTTGTTGAGCAACGGAATGGTGGATTCGCGGTATCTTGCGAAATTATTAAATTGAAGGCAATGGAGATTGCAACGCGACTTGGCATCGCACGGCACCAGTTCAGGGCAAGTTGTGGATGGATTGTTCGATTCATGAAAAGACAAGGTTTTTCAATTCGCAGACGCACATCTATTTCTCAGAAACTGCCAGCCGACTGCAACGAGAAATTGCTACAGTTCCAGAGGTATGTCATTAGGTTGAGAAAGGCAAACAACTATTTGTTAGGGCAAATTGGGAACTGTGACCGGATCCCAATTTTTTTTGACATGCCCTCAAATACCACGGTCAATGAGAAGGGGGAAAAGCAAGTGAGAGTAATTTCCACTGGAGGTGAAAAACAGAGAGCTACGGTGATGCTGTGCTGTACATCAGATGGAAAAAAATTACCACCTTACATTATTTTTAAAAGAAAAACACTACCAAAACTGAAGTTTTCCCAAGAGGCATTTTAGTTAGAGTCCAAGAGAAAGGGTGGATGACTAATGAGCTCATGCTTGACTGGTGTGATAAAGTATGGCTCAGGAGACCTGGAAATGCA
The DNA here is from genome assembly GCA_003012365.1 of Medauroidea extradentata. Lineage (NCBI taxonomy): Eukaryota > Metazoa > Arthropoda > Insecta > Phasmatodea > Phasmatidae > Medauroidea > Medauroidea extradentata. The sequence continues at coordinate 10,804 of PNEQ01002083.1, read as the reverse complement.
TTGAATTTACAATCAATGTTGGTGCTAGATGCATTTCGTGGGCATCTAACTGAAGACGTCAAACAGAAACTGAAACGCAATAAGTGTGATCAAGTTGTCATACCTGGTGGCATGACTTCACAACTGCAGTCACTAGACGTTTGCATCAACAAGCCTTTTAAAGACAGCGTGCATGAGCAATACAACCAGTGGCTCTCTCGTGAAGATAGGCAACTTACACCAGCTGGCAGGATAAAGAGGAAGCCTTTGTCTGTTGTTACGCAATGGGTTTTGAATGCCTGGAATAGGATCCCTGAAGATCTTATAGCAAAGGCATTTAAAAAATGCTGTATTTCAAACAATATGGATGGAACAGAGGACGACTAGTTGTGGCAAGATAGTGACAGTGAAGGTGACAGCGACTTTGAGCTTGATGATTCCAACAATGAATCCACTACAGACAGTGCCACAGATGATGGCTGTTAATACCATAATAAGTGAACTCATTCTTTTCTACATTTTTCTGCTATGATAATTATTTGTTAATGTGTATTTATTGAAAACAGTACAGTGACTGTGATGTGTAAATAATTTTCCATTTCAATTTAAGGCAATTGTCGTAAAATGTTTTTACTGGTAGGCCTAAGCCTAAATTTATAATGGATGCAGAAAACTAGTGATCATGCATTTAGGTAAGTTTCCCTTTTCTTAATTTGTAATTAAGTATTTGTTACATAAAGGTTAATATTTCTTTGAACAGATTTTATTGTTGCATGTTAGCTGTTTTGCGTAACAAATTTCTGAAAAGCAAGGTGCATCTTAGAATCAGTAAAAACTTTTTTTCCCAAATTTTTTTCCGTGCGTCTTAGAATCGATGGCGTCTTATATTCGAGTAAATACTGTAATTGAATTGAATATTTAGATGACGTCTTAAGAATGCAGTGACATTGCAGAAGTATAATTTGTGGTCAAACTCCTTGACGTATTCTAATATAATGGTGAAGACTGGCACGCTGTGCACTGCACGCAAATTCTTCACATCCGGCATCCACAGTGTATACTGCACTCTGTCAGCACTTGCAGTACTTACAGAGCGTGCTGTGGTGTGGCTCATGCTGGTGGAATAATGAAACACTATTTTGGCTTGATCTTCACGCTGCGTTGCGAGTGCCTAGATGCTCACTCATCAGACTGGACAAGTGAGATCTGAAGGGAAAGGATCTAGGTTCATGTTGTTTTGGCGCAGCTTGGCATGGCTCAGCACATGTTCAGCATGTCCTAGAGTGCCGGCAGCCGGCTCAAGCTGTGCACTGCCAACTGCCGTTGCTTTGCCTTAGCTTACAGTATTACTTTTCTTTGCATATTTACCTTACAAGCTACAATATGATATTAAAGGATTTCATGCTTGTATTTCTATTACATATAATACGTTTTTCCAGCAGTCTATAATGTATGATTGTTCCAAATTTTCCAAGCTGCATCCATCCAAAATACCTTGATTTTCTTGTATGATCCAAACACCAACTTTTTAATGTGTTTTTTGAGAATAAAATTTGCTGTAGTACATGAATAAATACAGTATATGATTTGTACTTTAAAAATTAATTTGGGAGAATTTACCCCTGCCATGAACATGTTGGGTTTCAAAATGACAGTATTTCTGGCATCACATGTGATCCGAGAATTCATGACATGGGTGTCTGTAAGTACATTTACGAAAGCTTTGCTTTTGGCGTATTGTCTCTAACTTCTTACACGCTAAGGCAGAGGATGAATGGTCACAGGGCCGATACCAAACAAGCCATAGCCGGTTCCAGTTCAAACATTCAGGACAAACCAGTGGCTGCCCATGCAGCGTCCCACAAACTCACCTTTGACTCCTGTTTCAACACCAGAGTGGTGAGGGCACTACCCCCTCTAATAGCAATAATAATGCAGAACTGAGACGCTGGGAACTGGCCCACCAATATATCACCAAATCCAGACAACCTCCAGGCCTAAACATCAGATAATCTACTTTTCACTTTCAAACTTCCCGCCACTCTAGTTCGCCCTCTGGCCGCTAGGTGTACTGGTTACAACCTTCATAAAGTCAGCCATACTGCAGTGTACTATCGCTCACCGCCCGATGAAGCTGGCTTAGCCAGCGAAACGTCGCGACCGCGCATCCGCGCAAAATGTGTGTTGTCCTTAAGTGTGTTATATATTCCTCTACGTGTAGTACGGCTCTGTAAGTACTTGTACACTCCTATCTACATTGTATAGTAATTAGTAGCGTAGCTGCCTTTTCCCACCTTTACATATTTTCGTTCTTACATAAGATAGTATAGCTTTGATAGTATTTCAATGCAACTTCAGTTTTCCTACTAAATATTAGTTTAATTAATTTGTTTTTGACACACATACACACACACACAGAAGAACAGTAGCACACTTGCTGCTTACATTCAGTGGCCACTTCTTGTAGACAAATGGTGACCAGTCAGTGGTGGTTCTACAACCTGCTCAAGGTAGGGACTTGAACTCATTGACACATGTGAAACCCTCTTAAGTTCCAACTTAAGTTTTCCCCCTTAATAAGTTTGAGTCATTTTTACATCTTTGAATACAATAGTAATTTGACCCTTTTAAGAAGTTTTCCTGGCTAAGAATTTTAACTTTTCTTGTACAGTAAAACCTGTCTAAAACGGAACTCAATGGAACCCAGCAATTTTTTCCGTTTCGGCAGGTTTCCTTTGTATACAGGTGAAGTACCAGGCAAGAAATTTTTTTAAAATAATAAAACACACTTTACAAAAGTTTGCGATTTTAGTGACCTAGATCGTCAAAATTGTACAAAATCATAATTATGAACCTATTATTTTACAACGGATTACTATTCTGTACAGTGTGTAAGCCACGTCTTTTACATTACCATATAAGTAAAGTCTTCATTTGCAGGCTTGATGACCGTGCACTTAGTCATTTAACTTGTCCTGCTGTCCTCTTAAACCACTCTTCAAGAATTTTCTCTTTATTTTCATCCTGTCATATATCTGTTTTTCTGTAACTAAAGCGCACCACTAACTGTTTTGGAAGCACTTTTTTTTTATTCTTCAATCACTTTTACTTTCCACTAAGAGAAAGAGTTTTATGCTTTGACATTTCATACACTAAAATTTAGGACAGAACTTGCAACCAAATGGTCTCAACCCAAACAATAGAACACCCTTTACAGTAGCCTAAGTCACTTATGAGTACTATGTACGTAGCCGCTGGACAGTGTTGTGGCATGTCACCCGAAAACTTTTTTACCCAAAAACTGCTTAACTTATTCTTATTGTTATCTAGGAAAATAACACCCACTTGAAACTACAGATACCAGGTTTTTAAAATTCAGTATGCTTGTTAGAAACATGATTTTGGACTCTCTGGAAATGGCTAAAAAAGGAGACTGCTGTAAGTCCGAAAATATGACCTGAATCCGTAAATTACAACATAAGGTCCGTGCATTGGTATGTTCTTCATACTATGCAAAAATAAAATTTTAGGGTCACCACTTAAAGTCCCATAGGAAAAAGAGTTCTACGAAAACATTGCAAGCCAGTTTAGTGCGCTGCGAATAGAGCGAGAGTGAGTGAGATATTTTGGTCAGCGCTTAACATTGAGGTCTTAAGCGCTGGTGAGGGGTGGCATGAGATGAGTATGGAGCAGCACCGGAATGAAAGAGAGGGGGGAAACTGGAGATCCCCGAGAAAACCCGACGACCAATGGCATCATCCGGCACGATTCCCACATGCGAAAGTCACTACGAATAGAGACCATGTGCCTATCTTCGAGAGTGGTGCTCTGGCTCTTATCGCTCCGTTGTTCCCACATGTCAAACGCTGAGATCTGAAACTGGCACACAACAATTCTCTTAACAAATCATACAAGCGCAACATGTTTATTGTATGTCAGAACTAGACAGCTGACAGCATGAAAAAATACACAAGAAGACAATGCGTTTGTAACCTTAACTAGTTTATCACGTTTTCGAGCCAGAGAATTAATCTAGAATAATATATACATGCAAGTTGTGCAATATTTAATCTCTTTATCTGCAAAACTGAAGGAATCAAATTTTGAAAACTAAACATACGGGAAGTTTAAGGTTGGTTGACACCTAAACAGTTATGCAATCTAGTTCAAGTCTAGTGCTGCTGCTGGCTTGTAGGCATCATATGTAAAATGATGTGCGCAGATAAACCTGATGCAGACGAAATTCTCTTTCATATTATTTTTTATCTACAGTGAACCCTCGATAACTCGGACCTCGATGTCCCGGACTTCGGATAACTCGGTCAGAATTTTTAAAAAATTTTTAATAATTTTTAATTATTTCTTGGTTAAAATACATAAAAAATTGTTTCTGCTGGATTTAAATTCATCACATTATATTTTAGAACAGTATTAAACTTTATAACGTAGTCGTCCATCGCTACTTAGCCTTTAATAATCCCACAGTAAATATCTGGTAAGTTCCGCGTGATAAAATGCTAGCGAGGCACGCGACACACGAGTAAAGATGCAACGCAGCAGGCCGACCTCTCACTTCTTTATCTTTCCTCCCTCTTCACCCGGCGAGCAAGGCACGCACGTGTGTCGTAAACAAACATTTCAGTGTGGTGTTTGTGATAATGACGGTAACTACGGGTTATAATGACACATGAACGGAAAATTATTTTGTTCTGGTATGTACAATGAATTCACGGTTGCAAAACAAATTGTCGCGGACATTAAAAATACTAATTAAAAATCATTGCTTTGCATTGCGATGTAGAAAAATTGGTGAGAAGGTTTTACGCCCCTTTAACAACGGTCTTTTCAAGGGCCGATATGGGTGGTAAAAGAACAACACAACATCCATGCCTAAGCTGGACACGATGAGTCACGCTCGCTGGTTGATGATGCTCTGTTGATAACGTAACGGCGTCTGGAGAGTTGTAACGTTTTAAGCATGAATCGGATTTGTTTATAATCTACTTTACGGGAAATAATAGCGTACATGTAATGGACCGTAAAATGTAAACGTCTTATGCGGGATAATTTTAAATGATTTTCATTAATAGACGCACATGAATGGATTAACAAGATTTTTAGTCTTAATTTTTCCATGTTTACTATAAACCGACAAAATCTTTTTCTTTATTTTAGAAGAAATGGTCACGTTATGAACGAGTAAATATAGAAAAAAATGTACATTTGCTATATTCTACACCAAAAAAATTTAGAATAGTAATTTTTTGAAAACTCCTTATAATGGCCGCACCCCATTTTTTGGGCCTAAAGTTTGGTCAAAAATATGCGGCGATTACGCGAGTAGATACGGTAACTCTGTAAAACATGATTAAAATTTTATTGCTTTATAATATGACAATTTGTGTAAGAATACAGCTGTAAATTATGTGTTCTATAATGCAATTTAAATACATAAAATTAAATTTTAAAATTAGTAGTGTTAAAATGTGTTCACATAATGTACAGTGACCCAGAAGGATTGTTAATTACAGTACCGTACTGTTTTTATTCATGTATAAGAAGAAAATTATTTTTATACCTTTGTACACTGTAGGAGGGTAGAGTAACTATCAGGCTAGCAGCTGGCTGCTGCCCCTACGCTGAAACATACGGACGTAAGGTATTTTTCAATGTTAACATCTTGTGTGAGATGCGTGTGGTCACGTGTGGCGTTTGTATTGCATTAGACTGTACCAGTTGACCTTGACTACTTCCCCTCGCAACCTCCCTAACTTATCTCCAAGGATCATTTCTTATCTCTCTCACACTGCAGGCACATTGGCTGTTTGCAGCCAGACGAAAACTTTTATGTGGTAGAAGGGGGCCTGGTGCCAGCATCTGGCACAGAGATAAAAAAAAGGATCAGCCAGAAGTAGCAGCATAAAAAATAAATAAAGCTCTGACTGGCCACATTGTTTGACATTCTTTTATAGTCCTCCACGTTACGTTAATTTTCCCACTGCATGGCGGCCCTCCCGTAACTTGATAAGATAGTTACGTACAAAACAGTATTTATTGTAGCCTCTTTTGCTTGTAGAAATAATAGCGTACTAATTTCTTCGCGTTTCTTGTGATTAATGACTGATTACCCCACCTCCCCGGACACCCCTCGACAACACGGACAAATCGTAACTCGGACAGCTTCTTCCCCCTTTTAGTCCGAGTTATCGAGGGTTCACTGTATTAAAAATTTAACTACATGGTTTCTTTACTGTGCCAGATTCGACCATCTGCTTCTGATATTTCAGATGTCTGAAACACTGTCGCTCAGGTATCTATAAACAAATAGAAAAAAAGCAGCATATACGGTAATTAAATACAGACAGTAAACGTAACGGAACCATAATTTTTTTTTTATTATTATAATTATACATATGGAGGCTCCGTTTTGGACAGTTTTTATTGTACTACTTTCAGAAACTTCTTAACAGGGTTTTACTATATTACAATGTACACTAGACCGTCGATTTTACTAATACTGACTGTGTTATTTATGACAATCGTAAAATCGCTACTTTAAGGTACTATGCCATTCCACCCCAACCTATTCCGTTTTTATATTATTTTTTATTTCCTCCTCTTCACAGCGATGTTGGATTTTTGGCTGTAATTATTAACATTAATTGTTAAAAGTAGTATTTTGGTTCTTTGATGATCTAAAACCCACAGCGTCAATATAGGCCTAGGAACCCTGTATCCTTGACCGAGTTTTTTTTTTTAGGTACTTTGGTTTGCAACATGAGGTAACTAGTATAGTTGTGTTTTCTTTCTCTCTTCGAAGTCGCCCGGTATTATTATTTCTATGCCTGGCCTCCCTTAATAAAAACGTGTGTTAAGTGTAATTTGGTGTGACGCAACGGTTATGTGTTGTGATTTGACGTCATAAATGAAGCAATAAAGTGTGGTTTCAAGTACATGCAATGTGGGCAGAGAAGCCAGTGGTTTGGACACCTTCAAGAGACATTTCATCACTAAATTATATTTATTCATCCCTGTATATTCTACTATCACGATGGGCTGAACCGCTTAAAGTTGTTTTAATATGACTAAGAATGAGTGCTGTTGAGTAGTAAAAGTATCCAGAGCCGTAGGAAAATATTGCACAACCATATATGTTTGCGAGTTAAAATTTTATAAAGTTAATCACCCAGCGCACGACTGACATCACTACTGTGTACCAACTGAGGTAGCGCCGACGGGTAGGGCTCTGCGAATCAGTGATTTTCAGTTCGAATCGAATTCCGAATCGAAATTTCAATTATTCGCGAATTTCTAACTTTTATCGAATCAAACTAAATTTTTAAGTAAACATTTTATTTTTCTTATTTGAGAGAAGTTTTCAAAACTGCTGTGTAAAATGGCAAAAAAATACATTTTTCATTTATAAAAGTTATAGGTTTTATGTATACAACATATTATTTTATCAGGCCAAAATTAAATATAGGCCCTAGAGTATATAAACACATAATATAATAAATATAATACAATAACTTTAAGCACTGAAAAGTTAGGCTAGAATTTAGAACGTATATTTTTTTCATACAAATATATTAGGCTATATACGTCTTCTGAAAATATAGTATGGTGATTTACATGTAACTGTAGTCACAACACAACAAATGTTTTATAACACTTAAGTTTCATTTTAAATTGTCATGGAGAAAAGTCAGCTGCTCAACATGATGTGGCAATAACAACTCACGCCGGGTGGTAACAATGTTACTTGCTGTGGAGAAAACCCTCTCGCTCCCACTTGCTTTCGCCATGTGATTACCGAGCAGCACGAATAAACAATTATTTAATTAACAATAAACTGTACCGCAACTACGAAAAACTGTTGATCATTAAAATGCAACGGATTTCTGTTTATGTTAAGTATGTTTAAGAATTTCTTGTACAATATTAAGCAAAGATGTTAGAAGAGTCAGAGATTAACCACTAATAAAATTCAGGGTTGTTACCAGACGAAAAATACGTAACATTGATCGATACTCAGTAGTACCACATTTGTTTTTGGTTCGTAGTTGGCAATTTAAAATAATAATAATAATACCTTTCTTGCAGTTGGGCTTTCACCCGGTGGCAAGACCACATTCCCTACCTTCCCTCCAGACCTCTCCTGAACAAACCAACCCTGTTAACCCTCACCAGCTCCTCTCTAAGCACATTCCACTCCCTCACTGACCTCACCATCATCGACTGCCTACCCCTCTTCGTCCTCCTCCACACCCTCCGGATCTTAAGACTGTTGTTCCCTCTCCCTCCGTAATCACCCTTTATTAAATGGGAACCCAACATTCCCCATCCTCCCTCTCCCTTCACCTCTCTGAACAACCTAACAAGCCTCTCCACCCTTCGCCTGTCCTTCAAAGTACTCCAACCCATTTCCTTCATCATCACTGATGGTCTGTAATTACCTCCCTCCTCTCCCTCCTGCCCTTGCCTTCTCCACCTGCCCTTCACCCACCTAGCCGCCCTCCTCTGGACCTTCTCCAGTTCCTGCACTTCCCCTTCCATGTAGGGATCCGACTCTGCCGCTGCATATTCCAGCATCGGGCGTACCATTGAGGTGTATGCCTTCTCCTTCACCCCACCACCGACTTCCCTCAGAACTCTTCCCAGCATTCCCAGGGCCCTTCTTCCCTTCGAAACCACTCTCCACCTGTCCCCTCCACCCAAGGTCCTCCTGCAACATCACCCCTAAGTACTTGTATTCTGCTGCCTCCCCTATCTCCTGCTCTCCCCATCTGTATGTCTACCTGCTCTTTACCCTCTTTTTAGTGAATCTCACTATCTTTGTTTTCTTGACATTAATCTTCATTTTATTGGTTTCCGTCCATTCCAGTATCCGATTAATGTCTGCCTGCAAGTTGTTTTTCTCACCTACCTCAGAATACAGTACACAGTCGTCCGCGAACAATCTCATCCTGCCAATCACTCCCACTCCCATGTCATTTACCTTTATAGTAAACAACAAAGGGCCCAGAACACTTCCTTGTGGCACCCCTGATGTTACAGCTCCTTCTTTTGACAAGGAGTCGCCCACTCTCACTCTCTGGCTCCGTCCCTTGAGGAACTCACCAATCCAGTCAACCACCCACCTGTCATCTAGCAGCTCATTTACTTTCCTCATTAAAATTCCATGTGGCACCTTGTCAAACGCCTTCTCAAAATTCATGAAGCAGGCATCCACCTGCTTCCCTTCATCTACAGATTGCACTAGATCCTCCAACAGCCCAGCCAGCTGCGCCTCACACGAGTAGCCTCTTCTGAACCCATGCTGATATTCCTGTATCCAGTTCTTCTCATCCATTACATCTACCACAAATTTAACTACCAGCCTTTCCATTATCTTACCCGTGCTCGAGGTGAGACTCACTGGTCTGTAACTACCAGGCCTTGCCCTATCCTCCCCTTGCTTTTATACTGGCACCACCAGACCTTCCTTCCACCCCTTTGGTAACTTGCCTTCCTCCAGCGATCTGCCAAACAACACTTCTAAATACTTTTTTATCACTCTCCCACCAAACTTAAGAGCCCCATTCCCTATGCCATCAGGCCTCACAGCTTTGTTAGTATGCAAGCCTTTAATTACTTTGCCTATATCCTGTCCCCTTATCCTTAGATTACCACTTGGCCCTTTGACTCTATCTGCTTTCTCACCCCATCCGTCCATGCCCTCAAACACAGACAAATACTGAGCCTGCAATAATTCTGCTTTTTCTTTGTCGGTGGTTGCGGTCAAGCCATCATTCCCTGTAAGTATTGGAATTCCTTTCTCTCCACCTTTCACCCTTTTCAGATAACCAAAGAGCTTCTGCCATCCTTTGCTTTTTCCCTCAGCCATGATGTTACCCAAGTACTCATCCTTTGCTGCTTTTATCTTAGTTTCTAGCTCCTTCCCTATCTGCTTCATCCATACTCTAGCATTTACAATTTCCCCTCTCCTATATCTTGCATGCAACTGCCTACACTTCCTCTTCAGCCTCTTAATTTCTCTCCCATAATATGGTGGGTCCCCCCCAGCCATTATTATTTTCCTTGGGACAAACCTCACCAACATTGCTTCTATGATCTTTTTAAACTCTTCCCACAGGCACTCCACATTCTCCCCTTTAGCCCACTCATTATACCTATCCCTTAAGAAGTGTTCTGCTTCTTTCCTGTTTCCTCGTCCATATTGCCACATTACCCTATCTTTGGTTTGATCAGCATTAGATTTTCATAGCTTTATTTCTACCACAGGTATGTCATGATCACTGATTCCCTCTACTACCATTGAATCAACTATGATATCCCCAGGACTGACCAACTCTACATCCAGCACTGACCCCACACCATCTGCAGTCCATCTAGTTGGTGCTCCTACTGCCTGCACTAGCTCCCTGTTAACTAGCTGTCATGCTAGTGTCTGCATAATGCCACCCATGCCTTCCATCTCTTCCACCCACTGCACCCCAGGCATATTGAGGTCACCTGCTACCACCACCCACTGTCTATCCCTCAGCCTGTCGACCCTTTCCTTCACTACCTCAACTGCCGGCCATCCCTGCCACGATGGCCTGTACACTGCCAACAATCTGAAGCTCTTAAGTTCCCCCCTTACATCTAGTTCCATCACCTCAGCATCATTGCACACCCATGCTACAGAACCCTTTAAACCCTCCCTCAGGCATACCATTATACCACCCCCTCTTCCATCCCTGTCCCTTCTGAATATGGAGAACTTATCCTGACTCAGTTCACTGTCCAACACCTCCTCACCCAGCCATGTCTCAACTCCTAT
>PNEQ01002082.1:58387-82578 GCA_003012365.1 Medauroidea extradentata | reverse complement strand
GCACAGGAGGCTCTTTCGACCATCGATGACCATTCTTACCTTTCAAAGAGAGACGATCCATGACTTCATCTTCATGTTCTGTGTCATCTGATGCACTTTGCTGACTTGAGTACTCAGATTCAACTTCAACATCACCTTCTTCTTCTACTTCGCTACCAATTGAACTGCCATAACATTCACTACCACTTCCATCACTATAGTTTACTGTATTCTTTCTAGAAGCCATATTTTCCTCTCGACCAAAACACAATCAAAATTTTTTTAACAAACTTACTTGCTTACCTGGGGTGACGAGCCACCCCAAACATGCTACTACGCGAACTGTACAGCACGAAAGTTGCAGACTCACTGATGGCTGCAATCAGCTATGGGTAATAGGAGAATACCAGTGAGGGGGGATCCGCTGACGCATGCATGCTGAATCAGCAGCAGATAACAATATCTAGTGGGGTGACGCATCACCCCAGTAAGCTATCCAGGGTTAAATGTATATAACTTTTTAATCAGCGATGTGTGAAGTACAGTCAGTCAAAAAACTGATCCGGGGTTAACATGTACATACGATAATTATCTAACTTAGCTTGCATTTTTGTAAAATATTTTAAAAAATCTTTTGTAAAAATATTATTCTTCCCTAAAACTCACCACTGACTCTGTGCCCCTGCTAACTGCCAACATTTAGTGTGTGGAAGGCACTCCTGACCATTACACACAAGCAGATTTCTTGAATTAAATAAATATTGGAAAAGAACATTCAGGGAAAAAAAGCAGTGACTTTTGCTTTTTGTAAAATGGGTTATTAATTTGCTTCAGTAATTTTACAAAAGTGGGCATGTTGTATATTTACTAGATAGTTTTTTCTCCAGATCATATGGCGTACTTTTATGCTATGTGCTTGCTTAATTTCGTACAGTTTATATTGGCTGTATTGTATTGATTTCCCCCGAGAACATGCCTTACGATAAATTGGATTTTTTTAGTCCCATATTTAGTGTGTATTCATCCTTTATCAGTTTGTGACAGTTCATTCATAGGCACACAAAATAATTAGACACACACATTTTCAAAAGGAAAGGAACTATCAAGCATTACCAGGCATATTCAGATTTAGGCCTATATATATGCTGATGTGACTACAAGAAGTTGATGTAGCTTGAAGTCAAGGATAAGATTTGCTACAATGTGGTCTTTATTATCTGTTGTTCAAAGAAAACTGGTGGATTTTCCTACTTTCATAATGTGTTCATTTCATTAAATTTTTTGAAGTCAGTAATGTTTTGTTTAAATATAGTAAAATTTTTTTTAATCTAAACAGTCTATTATTTTTTAATTTAAGACTCCTTTAGGTATTAAAAATTTTAGCAAAGATTTAATCAATATATAGGCTAGTTTTTTGTATAATTAATGCAAAAATTTAAAGTACTGTATATTGAAACTAACATAATTTTGAACATCATCTTAATATAAATATTGGCTCTGAAATTTGGTTTCTTTAAAACAAATAACTTACAGTCTTTTTTCAGTTCTGTCAAAGTCGTACTGATACAATACCATCTTGTAGAACTTAAATGCATGCCATTGTATAAATCATATATAAAATATATAATTCAAAGCTGTATTCTGTTTCAGTAGATGTTCAGTTCAAGGAAAAAATACATGCACAAGTGTGATTATTATACTGTAATGTACCTTTGATATTGAGAAAAACTATTTCATTGTTTTTAGCGTTGTGTCCATTTCTTGTTTTGGAATGAATGTTGGTACACAGTTAATCAAAGTCATTATCTGCTACCAACAACGTTAGTTAGAAGTACAGTAGTCAAAATAAGTTGACAATTTAAATAATTTTAGTACTATCAAAGGATGGGTTTCTTATTGTTTTACTTTAATGTCAATTTAGCAGTAGGGTTGACATCCGTTATGCTTACATTATGGAAATTTTACCTCATTACAACTAAATACGTGCATTACCTAAATTTTTAAATTAGAACTAAGTGATATACATTTTCACTACATCCTAAGCTTCACAAGCCCAGAAATGAAAGTTTAATGCAGAGCTCTTCACAGTTAGTTGTGTATTTGTTTTCAGCTTCCTGTGAGCGTTGTAGGTTGCTTTTACTGACTCAAGAGTACGAACAGCATTCTGTCATGAATACCAGAAGAGTGCCATCATATTATACTCGTTCTGAATTGGTACTGACACCACCTGTTGATACGAGACAAAGAAGGTTTCCTCAAGAAATAGGAAAGTGCTATGTATGGTGGGGCGTGTTGGAAAGAGAGCTAAAGGAGACAAACTCTGCCTTCTCGAAGCTTAAAAGACATCAGGAAGAGAGGCGTGGTGTTGTACGTCACATTCTCAGAAGAGACCCGCAGTTGAAATCCGAGTTCAACATGGTTCGGCTTCGGAACTTTGGAATGGAGGCAACCATCATGGCTAGTCCACATTTCGAAGGTAGTGTGGCACAGAATATTGAGACAACGATCAGACTGGTTCTGAGCACAGCTAACTGGGAGGTGTTGTTGCTGGAACGAGAAGAATGGAAAACCACATTATCAAGAATCAAAAAGAACTTTGATTTAAGACGTGAAATTGTGGAAGGTCTGTTGAAGCATGATCCAAATTTCTTACATCGGAGGACCCTAAGTTCATTCGAGAAACTTGGAGTTGGTAATATTTCTTTTTCGGCGTGTTGATGTTTTGCTGTTACCTGAATAGGTAATTATAATTACGCGTTGATTGTCACTCAGATATGTGAATGCTGTTGCTTCATTAATTACAAATGTGTGTATGTTTATTATTTATTTATTTTCATTTTAATTTGTTATAAGGCTTAAATATTCAAATGTAAATTTAAAAAAAAGTAATTTTCTCAGTAGCAATTTACAGTACAGTGTTCTTCAGCAAGTAAGCTTTTGCAGTTAACATTGTGCAAATTATGTTTACTACCTACGGTATTTCAATACTGGTAACGTTACAGTTCCATATAACAGTTTATAATTTTTGTCATTATGGACAGTGAAAAGTAATAGAAACTATTTTGTAGATCTAACACAAAAAAGATAAATACCCATAATCCTTTTGACAATTTTTTACTTATAAACGTAAACAAAAAGCATGCCTAGCAAGAAAAAATTAATGAGTCAATACTGTGTTGTTAATGTAAAACAGTTGATCAAGAAACCCTATTTTAAAAGCTGCAACAAATGCTAAATATCATACACTGTGATGTTATTGGCTGTATTGTTGTTCATAATTTTGAATAACTGCCAGTCAATACAAATAATTCTCATAGAAGGAGGTAGTTTTGGATAGGACTGAAACTTTACAGAATTGATGATACAGCTGATAAAAATATATATAGCAAGACAGTTGCACCTGAATCTGTATTTAGCGATTCAGTTATCATCAGACTGTAGTATCTTGCAACCTTTTGCACTGCGATGCACTCAGTAGCATGGTCTTACGTGAAGTCTAACAGACATCAAATGTTGTCCTGAGGAAAATTAGTCCATAATTGTCTGACAGTATGTTCCAAATCCTGGAAACTATGGTATGAGGGCAGCTGACATTTTAAATGGTTTCAAATTATTTTGGTTGAGGATATACTTCCCGTCATGTGATATCAAAACTATAAGCCCTGGTTTGCCTTTGTTTTTATTCATAAAACTTTATACTTACCAACCAACAGATACTAATACAATATCAACAACTGCAACCAGGAGTAAAATATAATAATTCTAGACTTTGTGGCTACCCGATTTTTATGTGAAGGAGAATGAAAATAAATTAAATTAAATTTTATAACTTCATTTTGTTATACCAATTCGAAAAGCGGTTTCAACCAGAAAAATGTAAATTCATAATAGTCTATCTTAAAAACTTGTGTTGTTACAACATATCCACTGCTACAAACAACATTGGAGATTATTTTAGAACAATCGGCGTGGCGTATTGTATGTATGACCACCGTGCTGTTTTCACTTGATTATCATTCCTTTCTCCAAGTCAGCAATTGCATAAACTTGTATCGTACATGTCATCCTGCTATTCTTCTCATTCCGTGTGCTTACTTAGAATCAACTAACATAATATAAATCATGTGCATACCACCTTGTAATTGCACTATTTATATTGTGTTATTTTTGTCATATTAATTCGTATAGGTGTGTGATTTTCATTGTCTGATAGTGTGAATCTATCTCCGGCTAGTCTGTGAACTAATTTGTTTTGTTTCTTGTCATACTTGTTGTTGGTGTCTGACTTTTGATCAACTGGTCGCCTGTACAGATGGTATTTATAAAGTTATATTCTTTTTTTAAAGTATTCCTATCACAGAATTGCTGTCTGATGGTGTGCATGCTTAGGTTTATAACTCCATAAGAATATGTACACCACGTACAGACAGTTGAGTCATGTATGCACATTAGTCTGTAAATTTTTTGCTATTCGAAAAAATATTAATAAATCTGCATGTGTGAAATTACTGTATGCCTTTAATCTGACTGTTAAACATTAAAATGGGCAGCATTAACTCTGTGAAGTTCATGGTGAGCATGCATTAAATAATGCTTCTCAAACTTATGGCCGTTCCACCCTTCACAATTACACATATTTATATCCTTTCCCTCTCCCTCCCATTCCTTTTTTTAACCTATATTTTACTAAAGAAAATTTCTAAATATGATATTGTATTCATGTTATGTTTCTGCAAACATTATTTAACATAGTGCAAACGTGTGAGTACTACTATGGAAGGCTCATGATAATTACTTTAGCTCATCAATAGTTTTCTGTATCAGTAGTACGGCAAGTATATACATTGCCATTTTCTTGCTTTTTCCTCCATGGCAGCAAGATGCACCTCCTAGTCCATGGACGTCGCAAGCTTATGTTTTTGAGGCGGACTGAAATTTATTTAATTGTTGAAGAACCCCTGTCACCAAAAGAAAGTAGGGAGTCCGAGGGTCCTCCCCCGGGAAATTTTGGGGTTCCAAGGTGCAAAATAGGGTTATTTAAGCATTTCTCATTCCTAAAATATGCTAATTATATAGCTGGTTGAAATACAGATTTTCTCTTTTAGAAATTTTTTTAAGTGAACAGATTTACAAAAAAACAGTTAACATAAGTACATGTTGGAGCCTTATACACACCACAAAATAATGATTTTAAATACCAGGAGAAACCTGAATGTTAAACTTACAAGCTGCAGTAGCAGTAAAAATGTTCGACACAACATAAAAAATTAATTTAAAAAACTTGTATTTACTGTCATTATAGTATCTTGTCTAGTTTATCTTTAAAAAATTATATTTGCAAAACCTGTCAAAAATCTGAGTAAAAAATTCACCGAATTTGAGCAGATAAACATTCATAAAGAATATATTTAAAGTTTGTCAATCTTTACTACATTTGGCGTTGCCATAGACTAGTACAGAATCTACCTGCAATTAAAGAATGACGTAATGGAGGAAAACATACAAAACTGTAGAAATATTTTCTTGGAGATATTCAAACTGAAAAATGTACAATTTTACACTTTCAAATTATTTATAAAATCTTATGTGATTAAGTTCAACACAACATAAACTTCACAAAACATAGCCTGCACTTAATTTAAAAAAAATTTTTAAGCTATGATCTACAAATCTTTAGTAATAACAGTAATAAGACACACAAATAAAGAAAATAATATTTTTTTTGTTGGGCATAATTTTTTCAAAAAATATAGTCCATTCTCGCTAAAGTGGTGAGCACTTGAGGTATCTCTAATTTTATCACTGTACACTTAGTAGGTAAGATATTACAACACAAAATGTACTTAATTCTCCACTAACTCTACTGGAAGCAAATAACCGAGCATTCGTGTGAGAAATGTTAAACAAAGTTTTAATTCAAAAGGACTAATTTTATCACAAATGGACTATATATGCCAATACGTGCAGCAAATGGGTTTTATCGATAGTTTTTTAAGTCATTGCAGCACATGCTTGTTAACTGTGTTACTGACAAATAAAAATATATCGGTGATCACACAATTAGTATGTTTTATACTACTATGAAACTTACTATAGAGGCTGTTATTTAGCT
Organism: Medauroidea extradentata; assembly: GCA_003012365.1. Lineage (NCBI taxonomy): Eukaryota > Metazoa > Arthropoda > Insecta > Phasmatodea > Phasmatidae > Medauroidea > Medauroidea extradentata. The sequence goes on along the minus strand of PNEQ01002082.1, from coordinate 76,487 downwards.
TGTGTTGAAAAGTTTAGGAGATGATTCCTTATCAAAAATGAGGTATAGGTTAGTTACATTATGAAATGTTTGCCTATAACGAAATTTGTAAGGGAGACATTCACCCTTGAAAAATTAATTTCAAAATTGTATTGTGACAAATTTTTGGAAACAACGTTGTGGTAACTTTCAGTTCTGTGCACAATGATAAGTGTTAAAGAGATCTTCGATCAAAACCAGAAACTGCTCTTTAAAATTCCCTTCATGAAAATAACAGGAGTGGTCTCCCTCTTATATGCTAGAACTTTTATGGCGTTGGGTTTTGTGAACATTTAATGTTGCTTTTCTGAGCAGTACATCCTAAGCAACATAAAAGGTCTTACTTTTAATTATGTTTACTTTAGAATGTACCATTTGGTATAAAATACATTCTAGTGTGTGTATGCCAACAGTATAATACCTGGCATGTAGGCAAAAACTGCAATATAATTGCACACAGCATGCTTGTAAATGCATTTTGCACTTTGAAAAACACATCCTGTGCTGCAGATCTTTAGAACTATGTCACATATTTCAACCAAGTAAACCTCAACAAACTTACTTTCAAGCAACTCCATACACTGGCATGCCTATCACACACCATCATTGGTATGTTTCATCCGTGAATTTATTTGCCACAGAAATTTGTGTGCTAGCAATGCTACTGCAGCATCTGATAATTTTTAAGATTTATTTCTTGCAAATGGTGGATTCTAATGATTTTCAAAAAGATAACCTTTTATGTTTCTTGGTATGTATTGCTCAGAAAATGAACATGAAATTTTTGCTACAGAAGTTCCAATCAATGAGAAGGTGTTATTTTAATTAAGCGGAGTGTTCTAAAGAGCGGCTTCTTGATGCGTTGAAGATCGCAATAACATTAAACATTGTGCGCAGAATTGAAATTTAACTCCTCGCAGATTCCAATGTTGTGCAAAAATACAATTTAAAATTAAATTTCCAAGTGTGAGTTTCTGTCTTACGAATTGCAGTAGACAAAAATTTCATTGTGAAACTGTACATCATTTGTGGTAAAGGACCACGTCATAAAGTTTGTAATGTAAGTCAAGAAATTACCTGTATGTATTGGAGGAGACGAAATGGAAAGAGGTATTATTGGGGGGACGTGTCCCCTCCGTCCCCTATAGTTGTGATGCCCGTGCCTAGTCTATGTAGTTCCTGCCGGTAAAATAGGTAGAGGAGGAAAGCCAATACTTCTCGAAAATGTTTAAATTTAGAAAATTAATTAAAATATTTTATCTTTTTGTCTTTGGGCATATAACTAAATTTTTTTATGTGAGTAACATGAAAAACGTGATTTTTCAGGTGTGAGTATTCTTATATACAGAAAAGTGTAGCTAATATTCAATAACACATTCATAGCATGTGTTTTAACAAATTGACCTCCTCTGAAAGTGAAACCTGTCCACACTAATGCTATCAATCCCCCCTTTCACTTTGAAAAACACTTCTTTCAGGGGGATGGAGCACCAGAGCAATACATTTTTCACAATTTTCTAAAAAAAAAAAAAAAAGTTTTTCTTTTTATCAAAAATCAAAGCTTGACAATCCAAAGATGATACTTTTGTACACCTTCATACATTATTACATAGTCATAGAATTTCGTATTTTGGGTGCACTGACAGCAGATAGCAAAAAATCTGTCTGCCGTCAGTTCTCCAAAAATAAGAAAGTATGTGATTATGTATTAATGTAAGAAGGTGTACAGAAGTCAAGCAATGATTTTCAATAATAGTGAGAAAAACTTTTTTGAAGAAAATATGTGAAAATTCACTGCTTTGGCACTCCATCCTCCTTAAACAATTCAGTGGTGAGATGCATAGATGTCTGAGAGTCATAGATGAAAGACATGAAAAATGTGTGTGAAGTCGGTGGTTTGACAATTAAAATGGTAATCGGTTTTTGCTAACTATGTTCATGCTTGGTGCTGTAAATTCCTACGAAATAATAATCTCTTAATCTGATTGATGTATCATGCCAGAGAGTAAGGGTACAGGAGGCACCTAAACATGTATGGTAAGCCCTCACTTAACGTCATGGTTGTGTTGTTAGAATGATGATAAATTAAAATGGTTCTAAACGAAGCATGCTCATAAGAATCATTACTGAACAACCACACCTAGTAATGTTTTATTCATGATGTGTCTGAATTTTTCTCTTTCCCCCACGTTTTAGTGTGTTTGTAGTATGTTAAATACATTTTTTGAAAGATATTTTATTGTAAAAGTAAATGTAGCACGTGATACAACAGTGTGTATAACAAGTGTTTTTCAAGCTGCAAATGTTGTTAAACAAAACCTTGGCCATCATTAAGTAAATTACAGTGTCAGAAGATGAACAACGCAATAACAAACCAACTTAAAGCAATATGTAGAGATGATGGTATGTCGCAAAAATTTTTTGTGGCGCACACCCTTGAAAACACTGTAGTTTCTTGCAGCATGTATGATTGGATGGTATACGTCTGGCACAACGTAGCTTGTCTGCAGACCAATAATAGGCATCAAATATTTCAGTAGCGGGATTCTTATTGACTTAGTCAAATAGGGTAAAAGCTCTGCGTACAAACGAAATCCAGTAATCTTTTCATGAGCTGAATGTGCGTTGTAACCCAGCAAACAGCCAAGTTTCCCTGTGATAAACCATAATTTCTAGCAATATGACGTTGAGGACTTACTTTATCACTTTCAGTGGTCTTATTGAGTGGCCTGAGGTTAGGGGTACAGAATACATTGAAGCAAAGCTCCGCCTCTCTGACCCTGACGGAATTCTCAGCATGTGTGTGGCCCTCTTGCTTGGCCTAAGACTGTGAGTCCCAGCCGGTGCTTTCAAAACTAAAAAAATTATGTAGCTTTTGTGTGGCACTTGGGCCTACAAAAATTCAAATTAGAATGCGTGGAATGTTTAAATGTCTACTTGCTGTAAATTGTCTCAGTTTGATTGTAATCTGGATAAGATTGCAAGAGTTTGTAGTGCTAAGATGCTTGATCACAATTTATCTACGTGCAAGTAAAATGTGGCTGAAACATGATTTTATAATTTTTGTTTCCTTAATTGTTCAGGACAGTGACAAAAATCAATGTATGCAGTGTTCAGGCATGTAAAATAGAGAGATGAAGTGTACTGTTTTCAATAAATATAGTTGAAGTCATAATATAATAATTTTTTTACAATGTAACTAATGTTTTCTGAAATCAAGAATTCTAATGATTATAGTATTTTTTAAGCCTTAAGAGAGGAGACAAAAATGGCAGTGTGTGAATATGTATATAAATTTTCAAACACAATGTGTACATGGCTATGCTTGCCTTTATAATTATTGTGTAGTTGGTGCACTAAATTTCTACCATGGGAATCATTCCAGCAGCTTATTTTATAAGTGCCTATACTGATACGTATAGGATGACTGAGCATAATTTATTAGCTAACTAGCTGTCCTTTTGCGACTTCGCCCGCGTGTACTATAGAAAAGAGTATTAATTGATGATGATACTATATTCTATAGTAGGCCTATACTATATTCACTGTTTATCTTTAAAACATCAAATACAAACAGATTTGTCCAGTCCACTGCGCTAAGCATACTTTATTTGTAGAACTTCTTTTTTTAATTCATTTTTATTTCTCTATAAGACAGCTGCCCGGCTGCGGCTTCCACCGCAAAACAGCTGCCCGGCATTTAACAGCCATTACTATTGCAGTTGTCAGCGAGTGTTGAGTGTTTTCCTCGCTTTTTTTTTATTTCCTCCGCGGTCGCAAATTAATAAAAACAATCCTTGATGCGGATTATATATCATGCTAAAATTTCAGCTCGATCGGTGCAGAACTTTTTGAGTTTTTGAAGCGTACACAAACCAACATAACATTTTTATATATGTATAGATTGGTGAGCAGAATAATCAGAACTGCTGACAAATATTATAATATGGAAGATGTAATCAAATACACTATAAACCAATACCGGGCAACTAAACTATAGTGCTTTTGTGGGAATTTTGATTGTGTTATCACATCAATCCACAAGAGAACAGCACTGTACATTTAACTGATTTCAGAAGTAAATTGCCAACACAAAAATCCTGGAAAAAATTGCTTTATGGTCGTTGCATGAAGAAAATAAAAAAAAAAACAGTACAATAAATACGTAAAAATTAAATAAAGCATGTTAAAATAATAAAATACAATAATTACAACAAATAAGATCGAAATATGCATTAGTTTCACCTCATACCACTTGGTTATTTTTCACAAGATTACTCTTTTTTATTTTTATTTATTTTATTCACTCTGTTGACCCCTTACATGTATAGTATACAATTGGGGTATAGAGTACATCAAGGTCTACATACAACAAATATTTACAAATTTTATAACTAGCTTATTATACTAGACAAAATAATAAACACGATACTAAAACTCTTAGTATTTGCATAGAGCTGTCCAGTGTTACTCTGTAGGGTATTTGATGTAATTCAGTTTTTGGCCTCTTCTGTGCAGAAAACATTTAGTACACAGTACTAATTTAAAATTAATTTTGTTTAATTGAAATTATTGTCTTTTTTACAAAGAGAATACAGTTGTAAGCTGGTTGTAGTTGCCAATAAATAGTTAACATTTCTCTTTATTTGGTGCTTCTTTCTTGTTTAAAGTATTTATGCTGTTTTTATTTTAATTTTTCTAAAATTTTTTTTTGTCTACCTGGTAGGTATTTATTTTAAAAAAACATACTTTATCTTAATTGGCTTATTGTATATGATTATTAAAATATTATTTATACTATCAACTGTTAACCATCTTTGATCTTTTAAGGTCATTGCAAAATTACAAAGTTGTAGAACAAATTTTTATATTAATATTTCAGCTTTATAAGTTGTTATTAATGTAGCATTGTTACAATTTAAGCTGCTGCTTTTAATTCTCACCCTGATATGTATGATGTCGAAAATAGCTTCACAGTTACCATATTCCACATTGCCTTGGTGCATGTGCAAAGATTATTTATTTGAGGACTTTTATTAAATACTTATTTTATCACATTAGTCATATTATATAGTCTGTACGGTATAAGTTTGCCTGGTTTTGACAGTTCTCTCTTCAGAAATGTGTCTGTAAACAGGATTGCAGAGTCCCTCTTTTTCCATGAAATCATGGTGGTTTGAAGGCCAATACAGTGGAGCTGTCACTTATTTTTCTCAAAAAATGTCTAAATCAGGCAAACTTAAACGCAGTCCAGTAAGACATGTAATTAGGTACACGTTTTAGAAACTCCTTTGATCAATCACGAAACCAACTGGAAAATAATTTTATATATATGTATGTATAAATATTATGATGATGTCCTAAGGTGCAAGATGATATGGAGAATACTAGTGATTGGGCGCCACTCAACTACTTGCCTGACTGAGTCAGGAGCATGGATCTCAGGGCGTTTAGGGCCCACGTGTCTGTACCTCAGCCGGTATTGATGCTTACCCTCTTCCGCTCCCTGTCCAGGCCAGGAAGGCACCTCACAAACTCGCATACACACACACACTTGGGAAATTAAGAGACGTACATTTCAGGCCTTAACTCGTTCACATTTCCATATAGAAATTAAGTTACAAACCCACACGGGCCTCTTCAACAGCAGGAGCACAACTGTACACGAGCACACTAATTAAAGTTCTCCCGAAGGAAGAGGAAAACAGAAATTAAACCTACGACACCTGGAAAACGTTGCAAAGTTCAGGTAACCAGCGACCAAATAGGCTACAAACCAATTGCCTAAGCTGGCGGCTAAATGATAACTTTAAACACTGATCAAAACAGCAAAAATCATTGCTAACAGAGTGACGGAGTGTGCGAGGGGGAGAGATTTAAACGGATTCCAGAACGAATTAACAGAAAGACGATCAGTTGCGTAAAGTAGGTAGCTCCCTCGCGTACACACAACCGGATGTGCTGAACACTGAAGAAAAACTGGCATGAGTGTTGTGCGTGCTGGTTGCAATACTTGTGTGTGGGCAGTGATAGCATCGCGTAACAGCCAAATTCAAAATACTAATTTAAACGCAGCTTCCTTAGTATGAGTTGCCTATGTAGGCAACTTCGGCCTTGTGCGTGAAGCGTGTGAACAATAACATTATCACTTAAAAATTGCGTCATTAATCAATCACACTTAAAGCACTCCGGTCACCTTTAGTTCCAAGGGTTGCCGCCCTTATGTTTAAATTTCTGCGGCTGTGCATCTTCTCTGGAAAACAACAGACACGTAACCCTTCATGTGGCAGTGAATCGGCCCTGGTTGTTAACTGCTTAGTTTTTAAGATCAGTGCTGCTAAAGCTAATAAAAGGGCCTGCAGAGATTTGCATCCTGGTTCTCTTTCTGGTCTTCCCACACCACTCCTTCTTAACCCTAGCGGCGTGCTCACACATCAGAATTTGGCTAGGGCCAGAGGAGGTACGACGACAATTATGTAATGCAAATTTAAAAAGACATTAGTCATATTGGTATACACTGATTTGAGTTTTTTTTTTTTTTAAGTCCTTGAATGCTAGTGTTTTTATAATCATTAAAAGATGCAGATAAACATGATAATGTAGCTCAGATGTGAAATTTGTATTATAAAATATGAAAATGTTAAATTTTTATGATTACCATAGTTAATTTTTAAAATAATATCTCTCACAATGTTTTACTTCTTTTGCACAAATACTTGGTACTATTTTATTCAAATATGAGGCATACAGAAAATAAAGAAAATTTTTCTAACCACTCTGACACCCTTAAGGCATCGCCCGTTAGTCTTTCAGTGAATTTCAAAATATTATTTTTAAAGCAATATAACTTTTACGTCGAAGAATCACTACTTTATTTTGTCACAAATATATCATAATTTGTACCTAATTTTTTTGGTAGCAATAAACTTAATAGTTTTTCATATTTTTGCACCCAAAGTTGTACCAATTTTGTTATGAAAATATGCCAAATTCAAGCAAAATTCCTTTTTGCGAATGAACAGTGCATTGTTTTGTAAAACTCCTACATATAATTGTGCATCGTATGACTATTCTTATTCTTGTATTTTTTCAAAGCAGTCCATTCGTAAAGTTTTGAGTGTTTTGTACCAATGTGAAAAAAACTACCTACCACGGCCTTGAGAGTCTTAACTGTGTGATAACTGTAATAGGGAATTGTGAGAGGACGCTGTGATTTCATTTCTGCTTTTAGTCCATTCCACCGTAAATGATTCTGTAAAATGTTTTCATACCATAGTCACATAATTTGTCAATATAGATGGTTTGCGATAAAGTGAGCACTTTTGATAAACATCTTGTCTAGAATAATAATTTTAAAAATAATATTTATTGTAACCTCAGATGTTAAATTTTGATTGTAGTACAACCTATACACTTTATTTTTATTTAGGGTGCATTGTTTACGTTAGAAAGTAACAGGAAACTGAATTACGTATATGAAAGGAAAAAAATAACTAGGGTTCCAGAAGTACTCACCTTGTCTCAAATACCCTACAGTTGCATTATACTTCTTGAAATTACCAAAAAAACTTATTATGTTGCAAAAATTTCAAAACAAATTTCCTTCTGTTGGTCTCTGTCTGTCTGAGCAAGTTCTTGATAATGTTTCATCATCATCATCATCATCCAATGCTGCTTCTAGCTTTTGGCCAAGTCAGCCTGGTAAAACACCTCCATCTTCCTCTATCCTCCCACCACTCTTCCTCTTTTACTGTCTCCCAGTTAGCTCCTCTTCTTTTCATTCTTTCCTTTTCCTGTTCCTCCTATCTCTTCCTCGGTCTTCCTTTAGGTCTTCTTCCGCTGTACTTCAGTTTCAGCATTCTCCTCAACAACCTCTCACTGCCCATTCAGTTTACATGCCCACACCACCTCATTTGTGTTTCCTCTATAGTCTCTGGAATTCCCTGGACGTGAACTCTTTCTCGTACCGCTTCATTACTCAGCTTGTCTCTCCTTGTGACAGCCATTATACTACTTCTAGCCTATTTCATGCCCCTTTGCCTCTAGTTTTCTTTCTGGTTTTTTGTTCAAAACCCACATTTCTGCTCCATATGTTACAATGAGCATGAAGTATAATACTTGCTTGCACGCCAGTGGTACTTCCCTAGTCCATAACAGGTCACTCACACATCTATAGAAAGCATCACCTTACTTTCCTCTTCTTACTACTTCCTCCGTGTTTCCGCCTTTACTGTCCAATGTATTACCTAGATATTTAAAGCTATCATCCTGGTTCAGTTCAACTCCGTAACTTTTTCTTTTTTCTTGGCTCTGTTACCGTTTCTCGTGACACCCATAACTTCACTCTATTTGCTACTGAACTTCATTCAATATTTTCACACTTTGTCTGCGCAAACATCCAGCTGAAACTGTATTTCATCCTCATTTCAGCCCCATATCATTAAGTAGTCTGCAGACACCATAGCCGTCATATTCTGTGCCCTTGTTATTTTCTCTACTCTATCCATGAGCCTTTCCATAACAATTATGAACAGCAGTGGTGATAAGGCACTTCTTTGCTTTACTCTGTTGGTGATGTCGAACCGCATAATCAGTCCTCTCTCTGTCCCTCTACATACATGCTCTCAACTTTACTTACTACACCTTCTCCTTCTCTTTTCTCAATGCCTCCCAAACTTAATACCATCTCACACTGTCGTGCCTTCTCTACATCCATAAATACCATTACCAATCTGTACTATACTCCCATCTCTTATTGATCTGCATCCATACTGCAAAATCAAGTCTATTGATGATTTGCTGTGCCTGAAGCCAAGCTGTTCCTCACTTCATTTACCTTACATTCCATGCCTTATCTTCCTCTCTAAGATTTTCTCGTAAATCTTTGCACAGTGGCACATCAGAGTAATCCCTCAATAATTTGGACATACTCTTCTATCACCTTTTCCTAGTCCTCTGAGATTCTCTTCTCAAACCACATCACCCTCAGTTCTCTATATAACCACTGCATTCCAGTTGCCCCTGCTGCTTTTATCATATCTCCCGTCAGTTAGTCCATACCCGGGGCTTTTCCTTTCCTGATTATCGTTAGTGTCAGCTCCACCTACACCACGAGATATCTTGATCATGCCTATCAAGCACTGACTGCTTTTTTACCTTTCCCATGTCTTCTTACTTTAAGAGGGCGTCGTAAATAATTCATTACTAAAAGCATTAATCTTTAATTGTAGGTTTCTTGAAGCCAGTTTGCGAAAATTAAACAATAGCAATCCTAGAAAATAGTTTTAGCCAATGTCTTAAACAAAAATTTTTCCAGTGTTACGAACTTCTGAGGCACAATCTCTGACGCCGGAACCTCATACATTTAACTGCGGCGCAAGAGATCACGCGTAACGAATGAGTAATTCTGGATAAATATTTACTCACAAAGTTGGCAGATATCATTATCTAAGATTGTCGTAGAGTATTTTATCCATATTGGCTTCGAAAAAAGCGTAGAAATCAATTGATGTTTTCAGCGTTTATTTATCTACTATGCACTCTTACGGGGGCTCCCTACCTGTGCTTCAAATGTGTTGCAGTGAGTTATGGCTATTCTTTTTGTGATTAAACTATTTATTATTATTTATATTTGTATATCTACAAAAAACATAAAACACTTCAAATTATATCGCTATAGTTTTAAAAATTCGGCACATTTATTAAAAATATAGTTTTCGGGCCCCTCAAAATGACCAAAAAATGATTTTCCATACTCCGTATCTCGAAAAATAACAACCGGATTTGAAAAGCACAACTATAGAAACGAGCATTAGGCTTTACACTACGCTGCCCACTAATAAAATAATTAGGTCATTGCTGAAAGTCCTATAGGAAAAAAGATAATAATAAATAACTGCACGCCAGCTGAGTGGCTTGCGCAGAGAGGCGATAATGCATTACATATGTTGTTCAACGACACTCTTACCGCTCCTGCCTCACACACACAAACGTAACCTATCTAGGGAGGCCCCTTAACAGGGTTCAGTAACTTCTCAAAGTAATTCTTCCATAACTCCTTTTCCTCCTCTATAGACTCTGTTGTTAGGACCTGTTTATCATTCATTCTCATTTATTGTCTTTTCTCTTTCCTCCTTTGTGTCACCTGACAGTAAAGTATCGGTTTATTCCCAATCATATCCTCCTCCAACATCCTTGTCCTCTTTTCCAACCGTACTTTATAACTTCTCTTACGACTCACTTGGCTTCTCTCTTCTTTACTTGTACGAGATCACTTTTTCCGGCCAAGTTTTTTGAACCACTCTCTAAAAACCTTTTTTTCTCTTGTGCTGTTCTTTGTACTCTACTGTTCCACTGTGGTGTCTCCTTTCATTTCTGCTTGTACCCTGTCCGTCCACGTACCTCTTCTGCTGCCCCTACAAAACCTTGGTAATGTACGTCTGTTAAAAGTGGTTATATAATTTATCATCTCAGAATTTTTTTTCCTGACCCTCCAGTTTGGCAGATAGCCTTTTTAACTTATTTTATTATATTTTAGCACATTAAACATAGCCCTACATATTTTGAACTGAAAAAACTTGAAATTTATTTAGTTCTGTGTTATGATCAAATTGGTTTTTGAAGATAGGTCTAGCCTATTATGTTTTTTTTTATGCTGTTCAGCCCACAAACCATATGTTTTTACTAAATATTTTGTAAGAAACAACCTGGGTAGTGTATAGCTTGGGTAGAGTGGTAGAGTTTCTTCAATTAAAACATATGTTTCAAAGATGGTCCGTAAAAATTCTAGTTTTTAGTGTACTAAAAGATTCATGTTATTGTATTTTTGCAGTATCATTACACTAAAACTAAGATCACATCAATGGTATTTGCCCTCATCAAGGTCACTGACTTCTGTTTCATACATGGAGAGTTATTTCTAACACCTCACACTTTTTTTTCCCCCAGAAACTTGAAATTTCTAGCCATGACTACTGAGCAGCTTCCGTCTGACCACCCATTTGTAGTTGACTTGTGTAAGCAGATAATGGAGGACCATGTTTGGTGGCGTGTGATTGCGAAAGAAGAAAAAGATAGGGGCACCTACTTGTCCATGATGAAGAAAATCCAAGGCGAGAGGCGCGGGGTTGTCTCTTACATTCTTAGAGAAGATCCAGAACTACGGTCCCCATTCAACCTGCCAATTCTCAAGGAAGTTGGACTTTTCAGGACTGTTGAGCTGAGCCCCATTTTGAAATTGAATGAAGGTCTGGAGAATGAAGATTCTCAGAGTGAAGATCAGGAGACTGAATCCAAAGCGAAGCTCATCCATTATTATGCTAAATGGGAAGCATCCTTGATTGAGCGACATGAGTGGAAGGCTATCAATAGCCATTTATCATCTGTCCTCTGGAAAAAACGTAGAATTGTTGAATCCATACTTTCAAAAGATCCACTACTTAAACATGGTAGACACATAAAGATATTACACAGGATGGGTTTTAAAAAAATTTAAGAAAATATCTTTCACTGTAGATGGTTGCTTTTTCCAGTGTTGCCTATAATTTATTGCTATCCTCAAGAACTGTTTGTTTCTATCTATGAAATATGTTATACATATTTGAATCTGAAGTCAGAAAATTAAATTTTAAATATGTTTGTGTAATAGTATGATTTAGGTGATCTTAAGATTTTACTATATTTTTATTTTTTAAGATTAATAACTGAAATAATTAAACAAAAACACATTTATTTCTTGTACATGTTGTTTCATAAATATTCTGCAGTTTACAGAAAGTACTGTATAGCAGTTATTTTCGTACACACATGCCATGTTGTCAGTTTATATAACTTGGTGTCAATCAAAGTGGCATAACTGTAAAATACTGGACTTATATTTGGGAGGTTTGATTCTTAGACCAACACTCCTGATTTCAGTTTTCTACAGTGACTATTCCTGGCTAATGCTGGGATGGTTTCCTGACTATAAGTTATGGTCTATTCCTTCCCTGTTTCCTGTCTGTTCGAACCAGTAGTAAAGTCTTTAGTGACATTGCTGTTGACGAGATGTTAAGGTCAACTTACGTACCTACCCACATATAATTTACACTTTGTCTGATAGGTATCCAACCTTTTCATACTTGCAACATATTCCAGCTGCTCAGGTGAGGAAAACTGATGTTGGTCAGCCATTCAGAGCACTACAACTCAACTACACAGATTATTACTATTCACTATGTCACAGCGAGTTAAAACATCGACTCTCATAAGCTCGGTTGTACACCTTTCTTGAGCTGATTTGGATCTAGGTGGTGAGATGAGAGGGTGTTCGGTTTGTACGAAGTGTCTGTTGTGATCAGCCAGATATATGCCACTGTTTAAATCCATCCCTGGCATATTTATTGAGTTATAACTTTATATTCTTTAGCGTTTTTTTAACTGTAATAGTATTTTTTGTGCACCAGACATTAGATCTTACACCTAATAATCATTGGGATGGAAAAGATTTCGTTATTTTTTTTAGTATAGCTGCTGTGTTGTGTTTGGCTATGGTAACTTATGGTACCTACTTCAATTTTTAATACCGTCTTTTTAGCAGTTGCATGTGCGTGCATGCTCATATATATTTGCACAAATGTGTGGATGTGTGTATGCTTTATTTTTTCCTTTTGAAAAATGAGCCAGCTACTTGTATTCAATTGTCTTCTGAAAAAGAAATTGTAATTTCAAATGGTTTATGTTAACATAAATTGGTAATATTTATATTATTTTGTAAGTTAATGATTCTGGGTGTGCCATTGATTGTGATGTGCACTAAATGAAATAATTGATGGATTATTAACAATAAGGAATTTGATTTGTGCGTGCTTCGTCTGTGTTGCCTATTCATCTGTCTGTAATGAAAAGCAAATTTCACTAAGTTATAATCCTTGTGAATCCATGCTAGTAACATGCCATTTTTATTTTTAAATATGCAGAATTCATGATTAATTGAATAGAAGAATACAGTGAAACATTTAAAAAGGAGTCAAATGGAAAAAAAAAAAATATGGGGGGGGGGATATATACCAATTCATTGTGATGAAAGACTAGGATAATAAATACCAGTACAAAATTCAGGAAAAAATGAATTTCGCTAGATTTTAATCTTGATTGTTAATAAAACTATAAGGAATATTGCCTACAAAAGCTTTTATATTTGTCATGCAGTGAAAAGATAGATGTACAAGCAAATATTGTACAAGGACAATATAGGAAACTCGCAAGAAAAACACGAGACGTGTTATTTGACACAGCTCTCGCTGACAGGAGTGCTGTTTTTTCTGCAGTAGCATATTGCTGTGTGAGTAGTTTAAGTTTATATTTAGGTACCTAAAAATAGAATTGTATTCATGGTTTTAGAACATAGACATGCTCTTTTAGTTATTATTTTGATAAGTTAAAATTAAAAATATTAACAAACACATTCCCATACTATTAGCAAATATTGTACAAGGACAGTATAGGAAACTCATAAGAAAAACGTGAGACAGTTTATTTGGTTCCAACTCACGCCGACAGGAGCGCTGTTCCTTCTGTAGTAGCACATTGCTCTATGGGCAGTTCAAGTTTTATATATTGTTATGTATAAATTGAAATGTAATCGTGATTTTAAAAAATAGACATACTCTGTTTGATATTACTTTCACAAGTTAAAAATTAAAACATTAATATAGACTTCCTCATACCATTAGCCTAAGAGAAATTCAGTCTATAAATTTGTAAACACCATAGAAACAGAGACATAAGAATGTGAATTTGGTTAGTGTTTCCAGCTCTCACCGGGACCGCGGTGGCCGAGAGGTCAGACCTCTCGTCTCCCACCAAGGCGATCCGGGTTCGATTCCCGGCAGGGTCGGTTCCCAGATTTTCGCATGTGGGAATCTTGCTGGATGATGCCGCTGGTCAGTGGGTTTTCTTGGGGATCTCCCGTTTCTCCCACCCATTCGTTCCGGTACTGCTCCATACTCACATATCACCCCCACCAAACGCTAAAGACCTCGATGTTAAGTGCTGACCAAAATCTCTTCACTCACCCAGCTCTCGCCGTCGGTAACATGCCTCGCGCTTTACAATGCTAAAAAGCTGGAGTTTCCCGTATTGTCCTTTACAATATTTGCTATTAGCCTAAGAGAAATTTAGTCCATACATTTATAACCACAGCAGAAAACAGAGACATAAGATTGTGAATGTTGCTAGTGTTTCCAGCTCTGACTTATGTTAACACGTCTTACGATTTAACAATGCTAAAAAACTGCAGTTTCCTATATTGACCTTTTACAATATTTGATATAAGTTTTAAGTTCTATACAGTAATGGCAAAGAATAATCAAGGGTATCAGAAGCGAACTTCATAGACTTTTCACGAGCTGTGCAATCTACTTGTTTATGTCGGGTGACACAATATGTCAGTGTTCAGTTTGGTCATGTACACTGCCATAGAGGAACAGGTTTGGACACTTGGATTTCAAAATTGACCGACTGATTGGCACCACTGGCACGCTTGTGTTGTTTTAACATTGTGTTAAATGGAACTACGACTAGCTAGTTTGTGTAGGAGCTGTTAGGAGCATTAGTAGTACGATGCTGTATTGCGTTGTTAAAACGACACTTCATTGCTAGTGGCACTCTTAAGTCATAAAGGGGTCAACTCAAAAACATTGGTAGATAGGCTAATGTCCAGACCTGTAATTCTAAGACAGTGGTCATGTAACAAAAGAGAAACATAACAGTCAAGTTCTTTTATAACGTCTTTGGTGGAGACTGTTAATTTGCAAAACCTCTTTGTGTTTGCGTAATGTACATGGTTTTGAAATACAGACGGAAGTTTTTTTTTGTAACAATAAAATTTTGTACATTACTTGCTTTCTTTGTTAATTTTAATTTCATTTTTGAAGATACACTAGTTACAACAAGCTAAATTGTCTGGTTACATTGATATTTTTAAGTGAGTATGTTAGAAAAATATTTGTAGCCTTACATTGTTTTTTTTAACTCTTTTGCTGCAGGATAAAAAATTTTAACTATACCAAGAAAGTGTAAAAAATTTTAAAAAATTATTTTTTTGTAAATAATTTATTTTTGGTTAATTTTAAGCGAGAAGACCACCTATAGTCTGTCTCATAAAATAATTCCTCTTTTTGACAGTTGTGTTGGCATTTATTTTTTGAATTATTTCCAAGAAATAAGCAGTGTTTTCCTCTGCCACAAGTAACTTTTGTACAAACACACTTAGCTGGGTCTCAAACTGTGCAATTTATCAAAATTAAAAGTAATTTCCTGCAGAAATTGGTACACATGATAGCCTTCAAAACTGTCAAAAATGGAATTCTTTCGTGAGAAAGACTATACATAGTGTTTACAGAGTAATTTAATTCGGTGTTCGACTAAAGTCGAATGTCTCAGTTAAGCAAAATTTTGTATTTTCGACTATGGTCGAATGTCACAGTTAAGGAGTTAATACCAAAGGCTGACAATATTGCATGATACTTTCAAGTAACTTTTGGGGCCAGATGAATTTTTAATAATTGTGACTTTTTTGACATCATCGTAAATGCAGATGTGTGACCCACAATTTATTCAATAGTTGTTTTCTAGTATCTCTTTTTCCGAGGTCATAACAGGATAAAAATTTCTCTAACTAGGATACTTGCCTCACTTCTATTGTGGTTACCTTAGTTTACAATTTTAAGTACATCAGTTGACTGCGTAGTGTATTCTCAATTATGTCAAAAATATCATGCCTCAGTTGTCAGATTCAGACTCACAACTATTTAACAAAACATACAAGTTTTTATTTTTTTTAACACCATAATAGCTTGAGTACAGTTTTGAATTTGTTATACTCTTTAGATTAGCTCTGTATGGAGTACCAGCAGACAATTGTTGCATAACCAGTCCAAAAATATGTAAAAAAAAAAAATCATGCTGTTGTAAAGTAAATTCACATGAAGTAGGTAGGCCTACTGTAAATATTAAATTCCAGTATTAAATAAACTGTTGATGACTGACAGCATATTTTCTGAGTACTAGCATGTACAGCAAAATTAATAACAGCTCTGCAACTCACAAAAACCCATTGGATTAAATTTATCAACTCGAAAACAATATATTAAAAAAAAATCTTAATGGTACCAGTACAACTGAAAATTTGAATAGCTCTTTTACGTAAATTTCTTCACAGTGACTGAAACCAAAACACACAGTGATTATTTTTTAACATTATACGTATTTTATACTGTACAATTTTCAGCGTAACTGCACTGTGTGCTGCCATCTTTCACTCAGAATTGCAAGAATCTCTTTAAAGCCACCAGATGTAGGATCGTATGAAAGATGTGTAAGTTGTCTAAAACAATAAATCTGCTTAGACCCTTCATGTCTCAATTGTTGATAGCACAGGAATTTTTCAATACCGGTATTGATTTTTTATTGTTTTCCATTTTTATGTGAGGTAATTTTATATGTACATCCACAGTTTAGCCAGGATTTCAACATGGAACATAATGATTTGAAAATTATTTGGCGACCAGTCACTTTGCCCATCACTCACACTGTTCCTCAACTTCTTGGCAGAAAAAATCTAATGCCACTCTAATTTAGCTGTCCTTGAATTATTCTTATTTTGATCTATTCTGAAATGAGCAAATACATCACTTGTAGGTCTGTAATTAAAGTTTATGATCTTGGAACATATTTTCATTAAAAGTGGATATGTAAGATGCACAGTCTTGAATGCAGCCAGTTGTAAGTATTTATATAGGACTTTTTAGAGTCTGGTACCTTTTTATTGTAATTCTTATTTTTTGGAGTTCGCAAACCCCACATTACATCCCGATTGTATGCACAGCATACTTCAGTAATATGAATTAGTTAAAACATTCAGTATTATAAGCTCATGTTCAAAATACTTGCAAGTATATCTCACCGGGCATTTGGAAGATTTGGGTTGTTGCTTACTCAAGTCCGCACATGAAAATGACTGAGGTTTAGTGCTCTACTCACACTATATCTGTCACTGTCATAGTTGTCAACCTACACAGTACACAACTAGGCTTACACTATTATCTATTCAGCTAACATGTCTGCGCTGCTTCAGGTCCAGCTATAGGTGATTCGGAATAAAGTGAGCACTCAAAAAAGCCCTGATTAATTTCTATTTTCTGCCAGTTTATATCTTTCCGCTGCATGTAAGCATCAACATTGCCACGTGCTTTTATTTACATAGGCTTGCACAATGTTTACATTTACGTTACACTGCTCCGATACATTTTAACTACAATATGTACTCATTAAATGCACGGGTGTTGAATATATGCTATACTCAGTAGTAATCTTAGTTATAAATACCTGCGAGTAAACGTCTTATAACACTGGTTTCTCTGTGTCTACTCGAACGGCGCTATTACCGTTACGATTCTCGTAAATGCATGCACAGTATATTCGAACTTTTAAATTAAAACCGCCACTAAAAACACACACGACACACGCAACTCAAGAATTCAAGTTCCGTTTAGCATACTGTAATGAACAACGACGACGCACGTAAAGAGAAACAATAAATAACGTATTTTCTTAAATGTGTGAAACAGGGGAAAAAATACTGTTTCTATTTCCAGATACTCAGGCTGGCGTCTGGCGATCATAAAACATAACAACTTACATTACTTATGACTTCACATAATTTAGCAATGATATTCATGAACAGTCACTTCTAATACTTTTATATGTGTTTTTCAGAAACCGATATTCATTACATAACGGACAAACAAACTGAATGACGCAATTCGCTTCCAAGCAGCGAAAACCTAACTCTGGTGCCATCTGTCGGTGAAATTTTATACTACATCTGTGGCGCGAAGCGTTAGCCAACGATAATCGACTCGGTAGCGTCGCTTTGTGCTGCCGCTAATTAAATAGAATTGTACAGTCAGTAGGTATGTCAGTAAGAACTTAAATAAATATTTTAAAGTATATTAAATACAGAGAGGTCGTTCGCAATTGATGTTGTTTCACTAATGCTGTATTCAAATAATAAAATACACGGAACTACATGCAGTTATTC
>PNEQ01002082.1:30715-58287 GCA_003012365.1 Medauroidea extradentata | reverse complement strand
TCAGTGTATAACATTTACTGTTACTTCACAGTTAGTTGTACATTGTGGTATAAGTGATAAACTTAACTTATAGCTCTAAGCTTTAATCAAATATGCAAAATTATGTCAGGTTGGTGTAGCTCTTAACACGAGGATCACTGTATTCACAAATTTAGAAACATTTGTTTTCCATTGTAATGGAAGTTTCTAGGTACTATAATGTCTGTAGAGTTTAGTAAATTTCTCATAGCCGCACATCACAACTCATCACAATCCACTGTGAACCCTTAACCATTTTTCTGAAACTTATATCTATATGCACACACATTCAGTAATGCAGATTTTTAGCTGCAACATCTTTCCATTCTTTGTGGTTTACGTGCTGAGTCTGTGACTCACCATACTCTTCAGTTGACGGACTGGCTTGCTGTACAGCCATTAGTGGTCATTGTAGGTATCACCAGCCAATTAAATTTAGAGTAAAGTATTAGTGATTTCCTAAATATTTTTATGATTTTAATGAAAAAATTTGTTGGGTATTTAAAAGGTGTCTTACATTGAGACAATGAATTTTTTTTATAAAAGAATATGTACCTACTTTACAAAGTTACCCTGAATAGCTACAGTTGTCTCAAATACCTGTACTTGTCCCCAAAAGGTTGAAAGTGATTTGTTTAGTAACAAAGCTAGTGTGAAGTCAATAGTAGAAAGGTAAATGTCATAGCTTCCAAAGTTTTATATGTTCTGCCTTACGGTATTACAGTTAGTATATAGGAAAACAATAACTATTATAGTTTATGTTTAAATGTTTTACAGTATGTGTGCACATACGTGGAGGAATGGAATAAATCATACACGAAAATTTACCTTTTTTAAAAAGATACATTTAAAAAATATTACCAAATTTATTGCTTTTTTTTTTACATGATCATTATTAATGAAAATGTGTGACGTAAGTTAGGTAGCATAGTCTTAAAAATTTTGGGAATTAGGCCACTCTATCCCATTTTTATTCAGCTGAAACACAAATTGTACTTAGGAGTTTGTTGTAAGATTTAAAGTGACAGCTTAATTGAGATAGACATTTTTAATATGTTCTCAGCTGTTGCTCAAGTCCGATTTTATAACTTTTTGTAGTATTCATCTCTTAGGTTCACATATTTTAGATGTTGAAAGGACTATTTTAAAGTATTGTCATAAAGTTTCAGTGACTGTAATTTTGGGTCTGAACACATTTATATTATTTCACTTTATTTTCAGCAACATATAACAACCATCTATGGCCATCCAAACTGCGGCACTATGGATTCCTCAATTTGGATTAGACTACGTTGGCTGGCCAATTTCGCCTACAGGTAGAGGGCCAAGAAAACCTCGAGGTGCCATTAATATAGAGCTGACTTTACCAGATGGACCAGATGAAGATGACCAAGTTCTTCCAGAAATTGTCGGCTCCTACGTGTTGTGGGATGTGCTGGAAAGAGAAGAAATGGAACGAGACGACTCAATGCTCATGCTCAGCAAATCCCAAGTAGAGAGACGTGGGGTTGTCCGTTTTACTCTTAGGCTAGACCCTCAGCTTACACAAAAAGAGAGTTTGTTAGCACTTGGGGATCATGGCTTCGAGATGACCCTCCTGTTGAGCCCGCTTGTTGAAACTCAGTGGGAGTCCGGCGAGAAGTTGGAGAGGCTTATCAAATGCTTTGCTTACTGGGAGATGTTGTCCTTAGAGCAGAAGGAGTTTGCTGAAACTCAAGCGGCATTGGAACAAAATCATAGAGAATTCTTCACAGATGTTGAAGACCTTCTTAAAAGAGACCCCTATCTTCAAGAATGTGAATCTGTACGTACCCTCAAAAGAATGGGGCTTTTTAAAATTATTCATGCAGGTGATATGTAATTCTTATCTCTGTCATTGCTGAAAAATAGTAATTTCACTACCTTGTTACTTGTCAGCTGCTTGGAGTCAACAGTAAACTTCAAAATTATATTTGTGTATGTGACTATAATTTTCAACTATTGTCATATTTTGTATAAATTTTTTTGTAAATGTAAAAATAAAGTTAAACATTTTACTCATAGTATAGTAGTTTAATATGGAATTCATCATAACATCACTTTTACACCAAACTTTTTGTTTGGAATTTTTTGTCGTTTTAATTAATCATGAAATATTTTAAAAACTTATTGTGATGGTTACAGACCTGATTGAAAGTACCTCAATTTATGTTGAGTTTATATTTTAATGTATTAATTTTGCTTTTAAAGCTTTCATTACATGAAGTTTTTGTGACCACCTAACTTGTTAGTAGTGGTTCTTTTGCCACAACGTTGTGTCGTCCAACTTCAGTGATACAATTGTAGCAGATTTGTAGTTCTTCAAAACTGGCTTTGATGGGCAAACTTTCCCCAGGCGGTATGTCGGGCTGTGAGCTGAATAGAATATTCTCAATAGAACATCAGAGTGGGGGTATGCGTTGAAGCATCTTTGTAGTTTAATTAATAAATTGTATATTGTTTATATACCTCTGATATCTTTTAATATAACGTGTGCTTCACAAATAAAGACATTTACTAGATTTTAAAATATTTTGTTTAACTGAAATAGTCTGCTTACAGAGACAGTAGACTTAAAGTTTTCTTAGTTATCATGAATTACACTCAGACATAAGAATTATGATTTGATTACCTTGAAATAACTTGGAGATGTTTTTGATAACTCTTGGAGTAACTTGGACCCTGCGCTACAAAAAAAACATGGACGATCAATATACTCAATGCAAGAAAATATACAAAAATGTGGTCACTGTAGTCAAAACACAACGGAGGGTATAAACATAAAATCATACATTTATCTTAAAAAACATTAATGAAATTGATTCTTATCTTATCAGTACTGTATTTTAGTAAAACGTAATTGTACACAACATGATGTTTGTAGTGCATAGTGACAGAAAACTGCGTGGATATAACTGTTATAACATAAGTTGCAACTCATGATTAAATTCAATTAATGTTATTAAATAAATTAAATATTTCATAACTAAATACTGTAAATAAAGATGTGTGTCAAAAAATTTAATTACAGATTATTTTTAATTTTTTTTTTCCTAAGTGCCTGGTCTGTTGCTGGCTTCTACTGTGGCAGTGTGGAATGAGATGGGTTCAGTGAGGTTTTTGGCGAAGCTCCCTAGGTACCTACTGGGATGCTTATAAAAAAACCAATCCTTTTTCTTTGAGCAAAACAGTAGTGCTAGGGGTGTCTTTATAACAACAGCATTAATGTTCTTTGGCACACAGATCTGTGTTCACACCCAGACGAGGCAACTCTGTCGGCTACCCTAGTCCATTGATGTTTCAATTAGTTGATGTTTGAATTAGTTGATGTTTGATAATGATTTTAATCTTTTGTGCATTAATCTGACTTTCATACTGACAACAATATGTCATGAAATGTATCATCATACAAAGTATACATTTTATTTTACACTATATTTTGGAGGATCAATTAGAAACATGATATAAACTGGTAAAATACAGTAATCCTTGCTTTCTAAAAAAATGTTTCATTTTGTCATAGTGGAATCATGGCTGTAACATCTGCCACCAACACTGCAAAGTTTTTGCCTTGAGACTTATTTCTCAATTTAACAGTTTTTACATTTATCTTACTGTTGTTCGCGCATAACGGTGAGCTATGCAGAATTATTTCCCGGTGTGGGTGACTCCCAATTTTCGTATATTCGTATGTGAGAAACTTGGCAGACGTTGCAGTCGACTATCTAGTTTCCTTGGGGTACTCCAATTTTCACTGCCCTTACATTTCATCGCTTCTCCATACCTACTACCAGTGCCAAAAATCTTGCTGTTATGGTGACTTCCTGGGTGAATGTATTTTGTATGTCAGAGGCAGTAAGGACTCTGCGAGACATGCATCACTCCTTACCCTAGCCTCTTGTGCAAATCACTCACCTGGCATGATGTCTTCTTGCCTCTGTGAGACATTTAGTGGTGACCCATTTTATGATGAAATATTAAAGATACAGGTGTATTGTACACACCAATACCTAGAGCTACAATTCTATGGTGAAAAGATTTCTGCACCAATTTGTTTCAGTGCCTTATGTGAACATCTGCACCTCTGCTTCATGGTCAGTGATTGGCTGTTTTAACTCTCACTTGTCTTGGGGCTCTATCGGCAAATCACAGACGTGTATCATAATTACCTTATTCTTATTGGTGCAATCGAATGAGAGACATGTCTGAACAAAGACAAGCTGCCGTTAACCATGAAGCAGAGCTGCCGTTGTTCAAATAACGCATTGAAACAAAATGAGGCAAAACTTTTTTCGCGATAAAATTGTGACTCTACCTACAACTTTTTAAAAACCATTTCCCCATTTTCAGCCACGAGAAAATAAGCTTCAAAGATTACTGAAGGACCTGAAGTAGGTATACACATGTGTAATGTTCTTGGACAGCTATTCACAAGCAGACATCACTTACGTACATTTAGAAGTTTTCAAATAAACTCCTATCAGTCAAAGCTCTGCACACCACTCGGTTGCCTGGGCAGGCTACCACCTTAAGGGTGTTCAAGTGCGATGAAGTCATAATTTTATATTTTTATGAAATAATGTTAGTTTTGTTGACAATTCTTGTGAGTTTAGTTTCCTCTTTCAAAACAATTTCAGCTGGTGTAGTTTTCTCATAACGGTGCGACAACGCCAAAATTTGCATGTTCTGCTGCCATGCAAATAGTGAAAACCGATTGACTTACGTACGTGAAATAATTCACAGTAAAATAACATACTATGGGCTATGTAATAAAACATTTGAAAAATCACGCAAACTGTTTTTGTATTTAAAAAAAATTGCTGAAATTGCAACTGTACTTTTGAGATTTTTTTTTTTCAATTCAAAATATTACATTGTGAGTTTTTTAATGTTTTATTGCGTAGCTCGAGGGATGTAAGCTCACAGTAAATTATTTTGTTTACGTAGATCAGTTGGTTTCCACTATTTGCATGGCAGCTTAAGAAGCAAATTTTGACTTTGGCGCACCGTTATGAGAAAACTGTGAGAGCTAAAATTGTTTCGTAAGAGTAAAATGTACTCACAAGTATCATCTACGAAACAAACAATAGTTCATAAAAATATAAAATTATGTTTTTAACACACCTCAACACCCTTAAGGGCATTGGCACACTGACAACTGCAAATTTTTTAAAGTACACATGGTTACTTTTAGAGTGGCCCTGAGCTTACCTGAAGAAATTTACTTGTCCTAATAACAAAATTGGTAGTTCAACTAGGTTTATGAGCCATTTGTGAGGACTTTAGAAGTTCACTCACAATTTCAGAATGCTGTCTTACGAACATATGTTTTATGTGATAATGTAATAAGTGAGGAAGAGAATGAATATAAAAGCTTTACTCTATAACAACTAATTTGACCAATCAGTAGTTGCCTATAGTGATATGATGATTTGTATATAATTGAAAAATTTTAAACCACATCATTGTAAACTAATGCCCCATGGATTATACATTTCTACAAGAATATCCTATGGTTTAGTCACCTCAAACCAACAGATAACAGTGCACTACATTCAACTAATTCAGATTTATGTTGCTAATGTATGATTTAGGAGGGGAGGGAAGATGTATTATTTCCTCTGTGAAAAAGCATTTTATAGTGATATGTAAATGTGAAATGTGTAATAATAAAAAATTAATGTCAATGCATGAAATATATGAAATATGTAAAGCAGTATAGCCAAGATATTTATTATTTACACGTACAGCAGCTGGATTATTCTTGACAGCTTTGATTGTTCAGATAGAGTATTTAAATGTAAGTGTATGACAGTTTAGTGTAACCGTAAAATTTGCTGCTATTTTGCAAAATGTGGCCCACACTTACCTAACAGAATAAGGGCTCAAGACAGCAGATGCGCATACACACTACACAAATTGGGCAAGCTGCCGCCCCACTATGTGACTGCAGAGAAGTTTCAGGCACGACATAGAAATGCCCAACACGATCATTTAATGGTGGACTTCAGGACTTCCTACTGGTGACTTCAGAGTCAATTTAGTACTTGATGGATTAGTTGTTTCTAATTGTAAATTGAAGACTTGGGTGTACTAACAACTTAAGTCATTAGTACACCAATTATAAATTTAAAATTGCCCAGCTATGTCCTATGTACCATAAAAAATGGTTTCCCCTAGACAATAACAGATGGTAGGTTTTGGAAACCAATGTGCAAAAATCAAAAAATTTTGTAAGCAAAAATATTTTTCGAGTAACATATTACTTGACGCGGGCGCTAGGGGGGGAACATGTAGATGATGATGATGACACTGACTCGGTAGGTGAGTCGGACAGGATATGGGTGACAAAGTTACGGGAGTGGACTGGCTAGCAGGGAGAGCTGAGATGAGATGGATAGTGGGGAAAGGGCACAGGGCGGAAGCCGCGGAGGAAACCCCCTTTTATGATGATCCCAGGGTCGACAGGCTGACGACCACGGGGCAGGCTACGTACCAGTGGATTGTTGCACCCTCAAACGACGGATCTTCGGGGAATTGTTAGGGCCAGTCCCCACGCCACAACACACTCAAATTTACGTTAAGCGTCACTAGGGACGGGATGAGCCAAGAACACTACTTCCAAATGAAAGACGTAAATAGTTTTTCGAAGTTCACTCACCATGAACAAAAGACTGGTACTCGCAGAAGGCCAATTCCTGTTAAGCGGACCTGCCGCGGTAAAACAGCACGGGGCTGGTGGTACACTTAATGTGCAAACTTACGCCCCTGGACACGACGGCCGGCAGGGGATAAGGAGCCCCGTGTCAAAACAGCAAAAACGGTTCCAGTAAATTAAATTATAACTATTGAAAACTAAAGATGGCTGGTGCAAAACGGATGAAGGACCCGGGTAGACAAAAACACGTCTAGCTCCTCCGCGCGTCTAATTCCGACTAACTGGAACATGGCGTCCTACATCGCCAAGCCAGCCCCGCGAGGGGGGGTTGACTTCGTGCTGTGCAAAGTAGTTTGAATACAAACACATTAAATAGAACAAAATTACATAAGACACAATACAAAATGGACACTGGAAAAATAGCAAAACATATTAAAACATTACTGGTGATTTTTTTAATGTCTTATCCTGGAGTATTGTTCCTGTTGCATAATGTTCAAGCGGAAGGATACAATGCACATAGCATAGAGCATAGCTGATGCAACTGAATAATGGTGATTGAAAATGAACGACAAATATTAATATACATTTGAAAAACATTGGAACCATTATTAGACACTTGAAAAACGTAGCAAATAAAGAGTACTAAAGAAACATATTTTTAAAAGGCAATGTTTATTATTTACGACACGCACTGAGTGTAGGCCATACAAAATGAGTACAGTGCGGCAGATGGACTAGTGGGAGGGTGTGCTAGGTACACGTCATACTGAAGAACAATGACACAGAAATCTCGTGCATTTAATTGCGAGATCACTCTTAACAAATGCATCACTCTGAGTAAATGTTTGCTCATAAAGTTGGCAAATATTATCTGGGATTGTTGTTTTACAGTTTTTCCATATTAACTTACAAAAACATGTATATTTCAAGTGGAGTTTCCAGTGTTTATTTATCTACCTCACACTCTTAAACTAGCCTAGAGATAACTTTATTTTCCTTCCAAAGAAGATGTCACAAGCAATTGGCTCAGTTTGAGGGTTAAGTATTTACACTTCATAGTTTATGGCATTATCAGAACTGAATGCACAAAAAAAAGATCAAGATAGATATTAGGTATCGTTTCATAACACTGATGTGATAATGACAGACACACAACACATACAAATATTTTTAACCGTTATAACACTTTCTATTTAAATTATGTACGAGCAACAAATTATTTTTAACACACAGTTATAGCATGGTACATGAGCCATCAAAATTCTCTTATAAACATTAAAATAAATTTTTTATCACTAGCTTTTTGATTTAAACTGTTTTGAAATTGTGTGGAAACTGGTTAAAATACTTTTACTTTTCTAATTATTATTCATAAAAATTTACATTACATTATTCAAGTATTTAATATGTGGATATAGGTATTTTTACAAACTTCTTTTCATGCAGGCACATGTAGAAGACTCGACATTTAAAGCATTAATATAACATTAAGTACTGTATAAGAGTTGATAATAAAACCAAGAGATCAAAACAATAATATTGTAAAGTTGACAAATGGGGAAAGGTGTAAAAGAATATAATGAAGACATGTTTTCCAATCCTGTAGAGAAGGAATGACTAATGTTCTTAAAATGAAGAGCATCAAGAAACCAAATATAAAATACAGATTTTTTTATGTTATAATTAAATGAAATGTAATGTATCTTTTAGAGACTAATATGTATTGTGGTGGGGGAAAAATAACCTTTCGTACTGAACAGTTTATCTCTATGAAACTGTTTAATAAGTATTGTTTTTGTTTGGGTCTGTTTTCTTTGGTTTGTATTAGTCATTAACATACATGAATTTTGCATTTTCAAATTGATTTTGTGTTAAAAATTTGTTGGTAAGTGTTACTTCATTGAACTTCTCACTAAACAAATTTTCTACTATTTGTGATTTAAGTTATTTTCTGAAGATTTTTTTAACTTAGCTCAAGGTTGCACTGGGTGCCAATAAGTTATATGAGATTAGTTGTACTTGCCTTTAATTTGTTTCATTTATACAAAGGTGCTGTTAAACTAAACAGAAATAGCCTCATCATGCAAAAGTAACAGGTTGATAAATTTTTATTTAAAGGTAATTGGTGCTCGTAGGACAAACATTGGTGATATTGTCATTATGATGAGTGATTGCATCTTTTCTCTAAAACAAAATCATATGAAAATGTAGATCTTTTCTATAAAATATTTACCCCAATGTATAATAAATTTTTTTGGGTTGTGAGCTGTACCGTCATTTGCCGTCTATTTAATCCAATACAGTAATTTTTATCACTTGTGATTCCTTGTAACTAAAAGTAGTTTTTATAGAATATTTTATTAATAATAACTAATATAAGCTATGTTACCTCTGCTGCAATCACAAACGTTTTAGGTTTGTTTTTAAGGGGTAGTTTTTATAAATTACAATACAATTGTTTGAATTATTTTGGTACATAAGTTTGCTTATTAATATTTATGTATTATGCACATTTTTCAGCCTTTTATTGTTGTTCATCATGTTCGTAATGTGTTATAGCACTGATCTCTTTAGGCCAAAGCTATAAAAAGTTATTGTTTAGGAACGTGATGATCATGTTCAAATCAGAGATATAATATAGCGACTCAAGAATTTTTGTAACTAAGTATAGTAAAAGTTAAACTACCTTCTGCTTAGACTAGCGAAGGTATTCCTCACACCATTTTGACAGATTATCCAAGTAAATACTGCTTGCACCACCTATGTTGGCGGGTAGCAAACAACC
This sequence comes from Medauroidea extradentata, assembly GCA_003012365.1. Taxonomy (NCBI): domain Eukaryota; kingdom Metazoa; phylum Arthropoda; class Insecta; order Phasmatodea; family Phasmatidae; genus Medauroidea; species Medauroidea extradentata. Next base: position 48,805 of record PNEQ01002082.1, on the reverse strand, counting down.
AATCTTTTGCATGTACAATTGTTTCATATTTTAATATCTTTATTGTACTTGGGGTCAGTGTTTTTATTCTTGGGTTTACTGTGTGTTAGTGCCGTGGCCCAATGTTCGAATACTGGGATTGACGTCTCATTGACCGCCCTTCCCCCTTATTCTCACTAGCTGCTATGCACAAACTAAGATATTGTGATTGGAGTTCCTAGCAGCATTCAAGATTTGCAATGAGGAATAGTAAAACTTGTGACTTTTTTTATATAGCTTATGTCATTAACTTATGTACGTAATTATTGATCACTCTTCCAGTAGGAAACTCGGAAAACTACTTTCTGTTAGTTTTTTTAGTTCCATTAATTAATTCTTTGCAACCTGATATTTTAGTCAGTAGTATTGTTGTATTCCTTGCAATAAATAGATTATCTCAGTTCTCAATAATACCTATCCTGAAAATAAAAAAATATTCATCATATAGTTACTTTACAAATATATTATACTAAAATGTGTTTTATTATGTACCGTATATCTGTTTTCATGTTTAAGCTGGCCAGAATTTAAGCAGTTAACATTTCATGTTTGCTTGATTTAAGAAAGTAGCCTAGGAGTTTAGCTGCATGGTGAAACTATCACAAAAAATTATCAGAAGTTGAAATGTTATACAAAGAGTTCTTTGCACTTTACAAATCTTTTATATTTGTTGAAGTTGGTAAAATGTAATCTGGAGACATTACTATAGTATGTTTTTGTTTTTATGTTTCTCATTGTGTGTTGGTGCAACTGGCATTATATGTCATAAATATAAATGTAGAGCGTATTACAGGGGCGGCATAAGGTGTTTGTGGTTAGGGGGTCCAGAATTTAAAAAAAATTGTGTACTCATTTTACAGCTTTACAGATTCGATTCATGTGTTTAGTTGGTTATTATATTTTGTCTACGTAAAAGGAGTCACATGTTCAAGTGAAAAATGTGCTGATAAACTGTCTGTTTTTTCTACTTAATTACTCTGTGTCGGTATAGTAGGCCTTTTGAGAACCTTACCGATACAGCAGATTATTAGGTGGTCATTTGATCCCTCTGACTCACTGGTTCCGCCGCCCATTGCAACTACGGTAAATGCCCAGCTGTAACATTTTTAATAGCATAGGAATATATTTAATAGCTTTAAATTAAATTTGAGTATCGTTATGGGGCTGGATCTAAAAAAACAATTTAGCACACCTGTATTATTACACCAACCAGGATCACCAGTGTTGTGTAGGCTGTCATCTAGCCAATCATAGGTTTCACTCTTTGAGGAAAACTTTGTGTTTCATATTGCAAGAATTTTATTTAAGTTTCTCTTTCAACATTATATTCTGTGAACAGTTTTATCTGGCTTTCAACTGGCGTTCCAAGAGGTGTTCATATTTAAGTTTGAAGTCAATAAAATGTGACAGCCATTCAAGTTATACCACTTCCATGTTGTCAAAATTTTTTTTAGTAATAGTCTTTGTTTTGTGGTGGGTGAATTACTATGATGGAAATGTTACTAAAGAGTGGGTGATGCTTAATTCTTCCAAGTTGCTTCATAGTTCTTGAAGACCTTGCAGCCAGGTACTGAAACCAGTTTTCCCAAACTCTCGTACTGAGAACATACCTATACAATAATTCAGTCTCCCAGTGTAAACAATATAGGCCTGGAAATATAGTTAATCAAGAATTTTTTAAGTCTCCTCCCTTCATGTATGTTGGCTCACCTCAAAATGCAGAGTTATTAGTCATTCCTCAGGATGCTCTACTGTCACTGTGGAGTCCAATGGTAACAAGCTTTGCACCATTGTAAACAATGAGCCATGTCCCATGCACTGACCTCAAGCCTATGCACAGCAACTCATGCGTAGATAAGTCTAGTAACCTCCTTGTAGTTGGCTCAGTCAGGTACAGAACTTCCGGATACCTTTCAAAATCTCTTGCCACTGTTTGTACAAAAACTTTTTTCTCCATCAAGGACTGGTCAAGTCTTAAGCGTGTTTAACTTACCATTTGTGAGATATAAAACACTGTGCTGCACTCTCCCTAGATAAATTATTTTAATCCATCTGTGCTATATGTGCAACCGTCCCCATTGTTTTCATCACAGTTCTACATTTTTTACTTGATTTGAAAATGTTAACCAGTAAGGTTTAATATTTTGCTTCAGGAGCAAGTAAGGCAACTGAAATTGTCAGCCTTAGCCACAGTCCTTGTATGTTCCATTTACAAGTCATTCCACCTTCATTTTCATCAAATAACAAAACTGGTACTCTTTAAGTTGACATGTATCTTGACCTGTAAGACTCGTACTTCCTTTTATAGTAATGTATGTACAATAAACTGGGCTAACTTTGGTCCACTGTCAATATTATTATTGGGGTCATTTGGCTAAGAAATATTTGACAGGAGCCGAGTACACTACTTAAAAATAATATGGCCCTGTGAAGTTTATAAAATTTTTTTTCGCTAAACAACTTAGATACCAAAATTTTGAGTAGCCTATGCCTAAGTCATCCTGCAGGGCCAGAGTCACCCCAGTTTATGGTAATTATGTGTTATGTGTACTACTAGGACATATATTTTTTATTTTTCTGTACCATTTCTTGTAATGATTTTCTCTTCATTGCCCATCATAATGACCTATAATTTACTGTTACTCTACAGAACTAGTTTTCATTGCATTTTCCTCTGTTTGCAGTGCAGAGATCCTTCCATTTGTGTTTCCACCATGTTACTCATTAGGCGTGGTATGGCTGATGGTGAAGATGACCCACAAATAATCAGACTTTATGTGTCGAGCAGTGTGATTAAACTGGAGGAAAAAGAGTTGGATACCACTTCACAGTTTCTTAAACGTTGGCAGGCAGAGAGACGTGGTGTGGTCCGCTACATTCTCCTCAATGACCCATACTTAGAGCACGAAAAATACTTGAAGACACTTCGCCATCTTGGACTTAGATTTACTGTTCTGAAGCAGGTCACCAACAGAGGGTTTGCACTTGAAAGGGGCGGCGGTTTAAGCAACTTTGAGAGATTGATTCGATGCTCTGCAAATCGGGAAACACTGGAATTGGAGGTAGATGAAAGGAATTCTGTCTTGATGAAACTTAAGAGAGAACATAAGAAGAGGCGCAAGTTCCTTGAAGCTTGCCTTGATTTAGATCCTCAGTTACAAGACCAGAACAGCATGCAATATCTGCATCGTATGGGATTGAACAACATACAGTATGCTTTTGAAGGGCCATCACATTGCTAGCAAAAATTGATTCCGCGTTCTTCTCTTATGCAACTGAAAGTGAATGAATTTGATCACACCCCTTCAAAAGGTGGTCACATTGTTGTAATTAGTTTTCAGATGTCAGTCTAAATTTTCGTACTTTTTTTTTTGTTTTGTCGTTATCATTTTATTATTTTTGTGTGACTAATGTGCAAACAATAAATCAGAAAATTAAGTATTAAACTGATGGTATTTTGTGTCATTTTAATTAAATCTTAGGAATGTGATGTTGCAAAGTTCTGAGTAGGTAATGACTGAACTGATGTGGTGGTCATTGATGTACAGTGTTCCTTGTGCTTTCTTGAAATATTTATAAATTTCAGTTTTACGTATCTTAGTTTACCAGTGGGTAGCAAACTTTCTATCAAAAAGAAAATTTTTGCAGTTAATTTGACAAGACTTCTACTAAACCTTGAAAATTTTTTTGTGATTCAACTTTTTGTTTCCATTTTAAGAAAATCTTAGGTTGCTTTTGCATTTGGTTTTGCAAATTATACTTCATGGAAAAAATCTTAAGTACTGCACCTAACATATATGTATACACATACACGTGCGCACAGGGGGGGGGGGCAAAGGGTGCTGCTGCACCCCCAATTGCACTGCAGTTTGCTGCAGTTATCACTTTTAAGGCATAATTTATGCAAAAAATTTTACAATTTCATACAGTGGTAAAGTCAATGCTTTGGTTCAGAAACTCCTTAAGTAGCGCCTTTTTGCTTCTTAAAATTCAAATTTTTCCAGGGTAGGGCCGCCGGATCCCCTTTCTTACTTCAGGTGTACATATATCCTATATATATACTTTCTAAGGCATGCACCCCCCTTAACCTAAACCTGCACACGCCTATGTGTATACAGATGTAAGTTATGTGTTTGGATTATATTTCATTGTGTTCCTATTGACTTACATCAATGGAAAGAATTACACATTAGTAGAGGTTGCTGTCCAAAATACAAAAAAAAATATTCTCCTATCCTGTACGATCATGGTTGCTGCTGTTACATGCTACATTAGTATGTCTTGCATGTTGCATCATTGATTGTCAACACTTGGCTCTTGCCATACATACAGAGATATCACACTACTTTAAAACTCTTTATCAATGTCCTATCTTGCTCGTAAATCAACAGAGGCATGCCAACCCTTCTGTCCAATTAAGAAATGGCATGACCTGGCAACAGCTAATCATAAACAACCTCTCCAAATACATGTGTTTCCCTTTTAACAAAGTCTCCCAAATACTAGCTTTTACCTTCCTCAGACGAAACTATAAAGTTATGTGGAATATTTTCTAAATCCTTATGTAATAGTAAATGTGAGAACTCATAAAACTAACATGCTAGATAAGCTTACCTTTTGAAATTATTTCTGAAAAGAAATTAACATAAAATGCTGTCAGTTATTAATGTTACAGTGTCTATTATGGTCTAATTTGTGTTAGGTGTAATGATAATTGATTTTAATAAAAAAAAAGTTTGTATTCCATTGTTGCTTATTCATATATGTTCAGTGATTCATGGGTAAATTTATTGTTCAGTGAAACGACTTTAATATTAATATCACGGGACCTAAATTAGCAGTTTGTATTAATGAGGTTTGCATTAACAGATGTTCGCTAAAAATATGAAAAATCCATTTTTTTACTATTGGACTTGTTGATTCATATATAAAGAAATCTTTAAAATGAAACATTAAAATTTACATTTAATTTTTCATCTTACCCCAAGAGGAAAGAATAATCTCTTTATATTAATGAGTTCTTTGTATTAAGGAGACTTGTGTTAGCAAAGTTTAACTGTAATATGAGGACGAGGACTCGAGGACAGACCTTGTTCTTGGGTTGCTTAGTAAATAGTTGTAACTGTCTCAATGCTCTGGCATCAGTATGCTGCCTTGATTCTCCTACATTCCACTTTTGTTAGTCCTCACAGCATTGAGACTCAAGTGCTTTGAGGGTGGGAGGGGGGGGGGTTCAGGTTAAACCGTGTTCTTGTGTGCAGTATGTCGGAATAATCGGTCTATTCAAAAACCACTCTTCATATCTACATGGTATCTGTTTACAGAGGGTAGTGTTTAATAGTGCTGCGTACCTGGAACTTTTTTTCCATGTAGAAGGTTTATAAACACGGTAGCAACAAAGACAACACGTCACTGATGCATGTACCTAATACGCCATTGCTGCTACATGCACTGCGCTGACACTAACGATGTCAAAGGGAACCCACTATTATTGTCTGTGTTATTATTTATTAATTTTTTCATATCTACGACATTCTGTGTCACCATTGTAATGCATCTTGTTTGGTCTTTGTCTGTTTTATTTTAATATTTTGTTTTTCTAATTTTTTTTGTTTTTGGTTTCTATCATATAGGCCTACCGACTATATTCCTATGTCTAAATTATTTGTATGTTTGTTTATTATGTCAATTTCTGACATACTTTGTTTTTTTTTTCTTTTGTATTTTTGTTGCTCATTTTCTTGTGCTTTGCTCTTTTTTGTTACTGTGAGTTTTCTGTGATTCAACAACATTCACTAGTGTATCCAACAAAACCATTCAGCTTGTCATGTACCATCATTCAAAGCTTACTGCAACTATTCTAACCATCGTTTTATATGGGTGCAAGTTCAAATCCTAAGCTGCCTAACATGATTTTACGTTTACTCGACATAACATACACTAAATAATACCTGGACATGAAGCCCAAGACTGGACTAACTTTGTCTTGCCACATTATGCAAGTCATATGTCAAAGAATGACATTTTGCCACTAACATTTCCATTTCCAATTTTGCTCAGCATTCACATGGTGTGGTTATTTTACATCAGTTTTTGGACACATGTTATTTAAAAATTTAATTTTCAGTGTACGGTATTTAAAGTATGTAAATCTTAATTACTGACTGTTCATCTGCAAAATTCCTGTAAAATAGAAGGGATATGAAGGAATTTATTTCTTAATATTTAATTGTTTGTTCCGTAGGTTTGGAAATAAACATCACCATCAGATCTGGCTAGAACCTGAAGGTTTGACTAGCAATGTTATCTACCCGAATGGCTTGTCGTGCACGTTGCCAGAAGATCTACAGCATCAGTTAGTCAGGAAAATCCCAGGGCTGGAGAACGCTGATGTTCTGCGACCAGGTCAGAAGAGTTTGTTGCAAATGACTTCCGTACCAGCCAAGAATTATTTCAAGTAGCCATAATCTCTTATTTGAATATTTTTCCATTGATATGAATATTGTTTTATGCATTATAAATTTTTGCTTATCATTGATTCATCATTGTCATCCGATGCTGCTTGCAGCCTGTAGCCGTGTCAGTCTGGTTAAAATGCTTCTATTGTCCTTTGTCCGTCTACCACGCTTACTCTTTTACTCTTTCTCAGTCAACTCCTAGTTTTTTCACTCCTTCACCTGTTCCTCTCATCTCTTCCTCGGTCATCCCTTAGATCTTCTTCCATTATACTTTAATTTCTGCATTTTCCTCAGCAACCTATCACTGTTCACTCGGTTTACATGCCTAGACCACCTCATTTGTGCTTCTTCTAGAGTATCTGGAATTCCCTGGATTTGAAGTCTTTCTTGTTCCATTTCAGTCCTCAACTTGTCTCTTTTGATGATGCTAATAATTTAAAATAGTGTTATCAAATCTAATTGTCTTTCTTTGTGTGGGGCATTTTCCTTTGATGCTTAATCACCTATCCCAGAAAACCTTTCCATTGATGCAATTCAAAATGTTTGCTGCGATATGCCCGCAGTAGCAATAGACCGTACTGCAATATAATTTCTAGATATTCTTATCTAAGAAGTTACGTTTTCTTAAGTCTATCAGAATCAGTGAGATATTTGCAAAATAGGTACAGTAGAAGATTGTTGAGGTGGTGTGCTACTCTCTTGACATAAAGTTCTAACTAAACCCTTGGCAGGGGAGAAGCGAAATTCAGAATTGTCTCGTAAATGTTGTCTTTACTCTACTGTATATATTTATGTCTTAGATCCCCCGTTATTTTTGGTAGCCTGGATGTAGAGACATCTTTAGGATCAAATATGGTTCGTGGCTGGAATACATCAGGAACCTCTGTCTTACACCATAGAGAAGGCACACAGCTTTCATGGCAGACATGTTTCATCCATAGAATAATTACTGTTACTGTGACGGAATGAAGTGGCACAACTGTAGCATGTTGAACTCACATTCGGAATGACCCAAGTTTGATTCTCGGCTAAGGCCGTCCCTGGTTTCAGTTTTCAGTGGCTGCCCTACGTCATTCCAGACAAATGCTGGGGTTGTTCCTTAACTAAGTCCATGGCAGTTTCCTCTTCCAGTTTCTGCCCTTGTGTAAACGTGTGTGTGTAACTTTTCAGTTAGGTAGTCATTTGTTGACTATTTGCAAGACAACACTGTGTGTAAAAAATATTAATTTTTAGAGTAATTTACCAAGGAAAAGGAAACAAAGAATCTGTTTCGTAATTTTTTTCCCCCAAAAACAAATTAATTTCAATGCAGAGCTAAGAGTAATTGTTGAAATCAAACTTTCCTTGGGTTGATGAAAACTAGAATTTTTTGTAAGGCCATTAAAATACCTTCATCCAAAAAATTTTTTCTTTTGTTACTTTTGATTTGCTACTCAGCTGAAATACCTTAACTATTTGTGCTGCATGCAGGCTTGGGAGTGACATACTGTAACATACTTGGGATGATACCTGAATGTATCTTTATCCATGGCTGTCACAGTTATTCTAGTCTGATATTAGGAGACAAGTTAAACCATAATGCAAGGCTGCGTGATGAGATACAATTCCTGCCTTCCTATCGTCCCTTGATCTGTGTCCTCCTTTGCCTCCTTTCACTTAGGTAGTATTTTACACTGAGAACTGTGAGCCAGTCTCGTGACACAGTTCAGGGCATTGGTGCACTGGAAACAGAAAAATTGTTAAACTCCACATGGTACCTTGAAAAGTGGTCATTGTGGTGAGCCCATATATTGGCTAGGAAACTTCAAGATAAGCAAGTGTTCGATAGGTAGTTAGAATGCAAGTTAAAAGGGAGACAAGCACATAAGTGTGGTTACTAATAAATAAATACATTTCAAACATTAGCAGAGACTGGTATTAAGTACGTGTATTGATCAAAATGTTACAAGAGGAATTACAAAAATTGGTTCTTTACAATTTGAAAAGGTTAAATTTACACAAACCCATTAATTTGAACTCGGTACCCCATCGTACGCCGTCGGCCCGACAACAAATAAGGAATCAAAAAGAATTAAAGAACTATGATAGTCGCGAAAGCAACAAAACCAATAGAACGGAACATAACTCACCAGGTCAAACATAACGAGCCGACGGAGTTACGAAGGGGGAGCGAGTGACCGTCTTAACACTCAAGCTGCGGCGCACTCACTGATGGGTTGAACGTGGCGAGGCAAGAAGGTAAGGAGAAGGGAGAAGGAGAAGGGGGAATTGACCGGCAAACAAAGGAGGGAGGCACGAACACTTACGACGGGACCCAAACATGGTCCAAGCCGAGGTGGGAAGTTGGAATCATAGGGCGCAACACTGTCACAACACACTGGGGCTTACATAGGCGCACATCATCAATTCACAGTTTGTAGCAAAAATCCACACACGTGTCATTAATACACTGGCAGAAATCGTCCCAGCGCAGTGGTTACCTGTTTGAAATTACGTGTCCTAACAACAAAAATTGTATTTGCAACTGCTGTCATGAGGCATTTGCTATAGTGATGGGTCATTCGTGAACGACTCACTCACCAGAGCGACTCGCGAGTTGCTCTTTTCCAGAGAGTGGCTCGCGGTCGTTAGTCTCCTCCTTTCCAGGTCATTGAGATTTGAAAGTCTAGAGTTGGTAATCGACCTCGTGGTTAAGCTCCTGCGTAGGAGATAGGAAACTGCAAGTGTATCAGTGTAGCATTTAAATATCACATTCTAAAGATAAGTCCAAATATATTTTACGAGCACCAATCCAGTAAGAAAAAAAGATTTGATAACAGTGAACATTGTTCAAGCACGTTTAAGACAGAGAAATAATCGCTGTAAGAAATTCCCGTAAAAATTGAACATGTACTTTTTATCTGTGCATGTTACATTACTCCGTGCCGCTGCCTAGACGCCATAAGAACATAAGAAGGAATAAGGATGTCAATTTCTTGTGGTGCGTGTATGCCTATTTCTATATGGCTTCTTTACGGCCATTGTTGCACATGCTTAAGACGAAAAATTAACACTGAAGATAATTATGATCGTGAACTACTAGAAGCCATTGTTCCATTCACAAAAATTAAATCAGAAAATCAATAATAATATGAAAGGGTAAATTACATTACAATGTCATTAAAATAACTATATTTTCATGTATAGTTATAGCAGCATGGATTAGCTAGTTGCTCTGGGCTTATTCGTGTGTCTTAGCAGCGCAAATTTGCGAGTTACCCTCGGATCGTTCATTCTCGAATGTTTAAAGAGCGCGAAGTGGCGAGCTGCTTGTCGCTCACAGCTCGTCAGTCATTTGTAACAAGCGAATCTACTAACTGCTGGCAAGCGGCTCCTTCTCGAGAATGAGGTGACTTTTTTTGAGTGACTCTTTTGAACGACTCTTCGTCAAGAGCAAGCACTCAGGATCTAGCTCTTTAGATTGAACTGGTTCCACCCATCACTAGTTTGCTAGTATTTTAGAAGTACGTACATGCATATTTTCAGAGTGTCCACTTCAGAACACATTTTTTATGTCATATCGTAATCATGAAGGAAGAAAAGGAAGGTAAAAGCTTTACATATGGCTTGAGGTATTTGTATTCCTGATTTGACCTATCAGTAATTGCCTACAGTCAGACAATGTTTTGTATTGAGATTTTTTTTATGGTATTATTTTATAGGTATTTTACAAACTCTAAAGGATGATCATTTTAAATTTCACTCTCACAGTATATACCTCACGGCATAAGTAGTATCCATGTACTTAGTTACGGTACCGTAAGAACAAACCACATTATGCAAAGTTAAATGTATTGGTAAATTAAATGTGCATTATATCATAACATTAAAAATCAAATGCATAACATACTCCAATCCTCTTACTTAAATTACTCAGTTTGTTGCCTTCTTTTTGAGGTGCCATGTACAGTGTCTGCAATCCCAGTAACATTCAAGGCAAGCCCTGAATCAACAGCACATGCAACATATGGATGACACATGCTGAGAAAGTAGCTGTTAGCGAAATAAAAATAATAATGTGGACAGTCTGTTTTCATTTCTAAAGTTTGGTCTCAGATCATGCAAAATATGCAATTTGGAATGTAGATTCAGTAGCTCCTCCTGGAAAGCGAGTAAATCTTTAAGTCTGCTTGTGGGAAACAAGTTGTATGTTATTCATTAGTGTTTTATTTTCTTGGAATGCTTTTATTTTCCTCTCCATTTTCTGGAACGTCATAAGATTTTTAATGGCAATTAGAATAACTTTTTGGAGCAGGTTTAAACATTTTATAGCAAAGTGAGTAATGAAAATCAGTGAGACATGTCTTGCCGTCGTAAATTACACCCGATAAACAGATCTGGAATTTTAAAAAGAAGTCCTGCAGAAGAGTTTTATTTGATGAATGATTAAAAAAATAATAGTTTTCTAGCATGAAGGCTGAAGAGAAGTCTGTGAATTTATGTTTAAAAATTTTCTTGCTATAGTTCTGAATTTATGAAAATTAAAACATGTAAATTGTACAAATCTCATTTTGATAATTTTTGTGTTTTTCTTTGGAGTTTGTGAAGGGGAGGGGGGGAAGTGTGAGTTTCAATCCACAGAGTACTTAACTTTCCCTCTCTGGTAAATCACTTGAAAGTTAACAAATAAACTTTGCAGTCTCTTGGAGCAATCCTAGTTGTCACTTTGACTATTAATGATTGTTACCATTTGTATATTACTATACAGGTTATGGTGTGGAGTATGACTATGTGGATCCACGAGAGTTGAACCCTACACTGGAGACCCAGAAAGTGAGCAACTTGTTCTTTGCGGGGCAGATTAATGGCACCACAGGCTATGAAGAGGCAGCAGCACAAGGAATCATTGCTGGAATTAATGCAGCTTCAAAGGTTTGTACATATGTATACTTGCATTTTCTTACAATACTGGCCCATAAATTCATGCATGTGATATTGCTGTTTTAATAAGTATTTCTGAGAAAGAACCTGTAGCTGGCCAGTTCTGGAATTACATAAAGAAGACATTGGCCTTTAGCTTAGGAAAAGTTATCGTTTATCAAGTTTTGCCTGTTATAACAAGGATAGCTGATTTGTCAGTCAGTAACAAACTTCTGTGATAAATGATTTTGCCTGATCTGAAATGAATGCAGGATTAAAGCAAGTCAAACACTTGACTGAGTCTGTGAATTTCTCTTATCACTCACACAACATTGTGTGTCACTAGCAAGAAGTACCAGCCTGTGATTACGTCAACCTTCTGTTTGTTTAATTAATTAACATAGCAGCCAAAGCCTTCTTCACATACATTATCCTATGGAAGGTGTGGCTTTTGGACAGAATCTTTGATTCTGGGAAAAATTTTTTTAACACATAATTACTTAGTCTACCCAACAAGAGTATATTAACACATATTAAACTGTCGCTGCACTTCTTGCAACATTTTTCTTTTCAGTATTGACTCCTTAAATCACTGCAGCCATAATGTACCTTTAAAGAACTTTCATGGCATATACATAACATTAAATTTGTGTTAATGTTGTGACCAGATGGTAATGTGTACCACAGCTACCAAGGTTGCAGTCAAAATTTACCTCTCTAGTTGCTTTGCTTTGACCTGCCTGCATAAAACATGTAGCATAGCAAAGACATATTTTTTTTTTGGGACTAGTCTAATTTGTACTTTATTTATTTACTAGAGGAGGTTCAGGATAAAGTGAGCACTTTTGAAATCCTACTTATAATTTTCATTTCATAAAATCTGTTAAGGTTTCCTGCCACTTTTTAATACATACAAAGCAATGTAAGTAACAATCAAAGTGTATATGTATATTGTACCATACTAAAAATATAACTTCTGAATTTACGAGGAATAACACATTTTAATTGTTATTCCATACAAGCAGGTCTTAAAAAGTGCTCACTTTATTGTGAACCACCTATATCAAAGTAGTACATACATTTATCTCACAGCAAAAACATAAAATAATATTTATGAAGTATGTTACGTAAAATAAAGCATAATAGCGTATGATGGTTGCTAAAATATTTCTTGCTGTATAATAGTATTATTGTATATTTTGTCACATAGTATTATACTGTATTATTTTTCTACCACCTTTTAGAGAGGAAAAAAGTTATCTCGTTTAAAAAAATCTAGCATACTTTATTATTATTATTATTATTATTATTATTATTATTATTATTATTATTATTATTATTATGTAGGCTCAGAACAAGTCCAAGTTCACGATTGACCGCACTGAGGGTTACATCGGTGTGCTGATAGATGACTTGACCACACAAGGAACCAATGAGCCGTACCGGATGTTTACTAGCAGGGCAGAGTTCCGTTTGTTCTTAAGACCTGACAACGCTGACTTACGGCTCACGGAGAAGGGTAACAACTTATTTATTTTCGGATATATCTCGAAGAGGGCAAGGTACTGCACCAAAAGTGTCAGTTTTAAATGCCAATTTGAAGGGGGGTCAGAGCAAGAGATCATGCTTAAGAAATGCATCATTCTTGATCAATTTTTTCTCATAATGGCCAAATATTATCTAGGCTTGTTGTTTTGTTGATATTATATACTGACTTTCAAAAATGTGTACATTTCAATTGAATGTTCAATGTTTATTTATCTTCCACACACTCGTAAATTAGAGGGGAGTTTGGTGGCACATTTATAAAAAAAACACAGCACTCACATTTGGGAGGACCTGGGTTTAATTTCTAGTTTGGCCATTCCTAATTTTGGTTTACCCTGACTTTTTGAAATCACTGCAGGAGGATAGTGGGATGTTTTCTTCGTAAAGGCCATGGCTACTTCCCTTCCTCTTTCTGATTCTCTGAGACTCTGGTTGAATCTGTAATGATCTTACTGTTGAGAAAATGTAAATCCTGCTAAGTGTACTTGATTTACATAACTTCAGTAAAATTTGACAATTTTTAAGGTAGTAACTTTGTGTCGTAGATGTTTTATTCTACATTAGTCAACATTTTTAGTTCTAAATTGAATCTGCAATGTCACTTTAACCACTTGTCCTGTAAATTGTGTTTTGCATTGTGTTACATATTACAAAGTCTTTACATTTATCGCTCATAAGTATCTGTCAAATTTTACTGAAGTTATACAAAACAGAGTATACCTACCTATCTTAAATTAGTAACATATGATTCATTTCTGTACCTGAGAAGCATAAGGTGATAAGTCCAAAACGTCACTTTTTCACGACAAGTGTTTAAACACTTCTGTTGGCAATCTACATTATTTTGTCTTTCTCTTTTTCCTGTTAGAGGATTTATTTGGACTTAACCACCGCATTCATCTGAATGCCCATGAAATTCTGGGACTGGGAAGATTTATATGCGTATCTTATTTCCAACCATTTTGGACTTACCCCCTTACACTTCTCAGTTGCTGATTTCATTGTTAAAACACAGTGTTGGGTACTTGCTAAAAGTGTGCTAAATTGAATTTTTATTGTATGTGACACATTTTATGCAGATAGTGTTCTTTTTAGAGACTTAAAAATTATGTTACTTTTTTTGGCACGGGAACAGTGACTTTTCAGCTACTTAACTATTTGAGAACATATGCAGAGCAAGATCATTGAAATTATACCCGAGTTCCATTGGCAAATTTCTTTGAAAATTAGGTTTGCCCGTTAAAGCTCAGTGTAAACTATTTTAGTGTCATAGTTTGAGAATAAACTAGAGAGAGTACTATTATCAACAACATATTTATTTCTTGCATTTTGGTTCTGCTGTTCATTCGGTTTTTGTTTTAATTCCTTCACTTAATTTTTAAGTTTTTGTGTACTAATATTTATGTAAACACACAGAGACAAAAGTAAATACCTATGTTATACGTAAGAGTAGTTCCTATTTACTTAGAATTATGAAGACACTTTTGAAATCATTCATAATAAAAATGTATTTTCAGATTATTGTTTTATATGTATGTTTACCAACTAGATACATGGAAAAATAGGTGAGAAAGGTCCATTGATATTTGCTACAGAATTTTCAGTAATAAAACTGTTGGGTTAGTTCCAACACCACCCTTAACATGTGATACTGTGGCTTACTAACTTAGTAAACTTTCCACCATGCAAATTATTTCAGCTTGGTTGGTAGCCATAATCAGTATTTGTTTGCATTGTAATAGTACAGTACATGGTGTCTTATTTCCACATTTTTGTAACAGTAAGTAAAACTTTGCACTCAGAGCAATTTTGCAATGTCTTTGTGACCTTGCCGTTGTTGCATGACAGGTTTCAGAGCTGGGTGCGTGAGCTCTGAAAGGTTCCACCGCACCTGCAAGATCGAGCAAGAACTGAAACAAGGCATGGACCTCCTCAAATCAGTGAGCAAGTCTTCTGTGCACTGGAGGAGTATTTTACAATTGCAGAATGCCAAGTCCACCATGTACAAGAGGTGAGATTATAGTTCATCTGCTCTCGTGCATGCACTTCCTGGTCAAATGTAACGTCCCTGTGATATCTGATAGCGGTTATCTGAGGTGTGGGTGCCTCCATTTCATGAATTAGCTTGCAATGATTTTCACCATTGTCATTCACTAATTTAATTTTTATCAAGTATTAAAAGTCCCTGGCTATCACATTAAGTGAATTGTGGAGGTTTTGTCTAAACATGTGGTTAAAAAATTCTATTAAAAAGGGCCCACCTACATATCTGTTCAATTGCTTTATAGTGGATTAAACATCCATGTTTATTTTCAAAACTGCTACTGTATATAGGGGTTCGTGATGTTCCTAGCTATGAAAAGAAAAACACATATCTGAGAAGAACTTTTAGGTACTTTCATAACATCACACACGTTGGAAATGCTATTTCAGAGGCCCTTCACCATTGCTAAAAATCGCCTTTTCGCACAGCTATATCACAAAATCTACTACTCAGATTGATACAAAACTAATTAAGGGTTCTACAGTATACTTTAGCACTAACTTTGCAGAAATTAAATTATTGTCTAATCTTAAAAGTCCTATAGTTCCAGCGGTACAACAGAAACATTGAGTGCCAATTTAATACTATGCACGAAAAAGCAATGGAACACTATTCTAATTTACATAATTAACAGATCCTTTCATCACTATAGCCCTTATCGCTACTTAGTTTCTGTGCCTCCAGCATGCAAAACAGCTCCAGGTAGGTGGTCCCCTCCATGATGAAAGACAAATTTTAGATTCTTATTTCAACCCAGAAGATAATTTTTTCGTGTAGTAAAATGGTTGACTTTGGTGTTTTCCAAATTCTATACAGAGACTTCAGAGTTCTCTGTACAGTCACATTAGACTTTATATTTTATGATGCTGTTCCTATGTTTTTAGCTATCAGCATATGCCTCCACACTCCCCATTCTGTTTCCCTCTCCCATCACACTTAGTACTGCCTGTGTGGACTGGGCATGCACAGTATAATTTTGGTTCAGTTTTACATATGGCTCTAGGTGGTACAATCAGGTATCTTCTACCTCAATATCAGCAACTTCTGTGTTGAAACACGGGGGGAAAAGTGTGCCACGTGAGACTAGAGGCTGTAGCAGCTTGGAATGGTAGGCAAGATTCCTGTAAACATGAAACCTGTTGGACAGATATTGAGTGAGTGAGATTTTGGTCAGCGCTTAACAACGAAGTCTTTAGCGCTGGTGAGGGGTGACGTGAGGTGAGTATGGAGCAGCACCGGAATGAAGGGGTGGGGGAAATGGGAGATTCCCGAGAAAACCTGCTAACCAACGGCATCGTCTGACACGATTCCCACATGCGAAAATCTGGGGACCGACCCCGGGTCACCTTGGTGGGACATATATTGAAAATATCATAGAGTGAAAGTATATTTACTCTATGTGGCTGCAAAGTAGCAGGGTTATGCAACAGGAACATGTTGGGCTTACATTTGTGAGGACCTGGGTTTAATCCTCAGCTTCGGCCATCCTAATTTCAGTTTTTCATGGTTCACTGGAATCGCTTCAGGCAAATGGTGGCGAATGGTGGTATGGTTCCTTAACATAAACTATGCCTGATTCCCCTCCCCGTTCATGCCCTTGTGTAAAAGTATCTCTCTCCGTCTGTAATGACCTCACTGTCATTGAAACACAAAGTCCACTTAAAAACAAAATACTGTATGTATTTTGCATGGTTGCAGTGCGTTTGAGTGCCTGTCATTGCCGGGGGACATGGTGACAGTGGAAAAATTGGCTGCAGCACTGCCCCAGGAGTTTGGCCACCTGCTGGGCCAGCCAATGCTCAGCCACAGGCTCAAGGTGGAGGCCTTGTATGCTGCGGCCATCGCCGACCAGCAGGAGGAGGTCGCGGAGGTCCGCAGGGATGAGGCCTTGGTCATCCCTGAAGACGTTGACTACGCAGCGTACGTATTCAGTAATGATATTTTCTGGCACCATCGCCTGCTCTGTGTCCCAATGCTGTGGTTCAATAATCGAAGCAGGGAAGCACGTAGCATTAACTAGGAATGAAACGGAAAAATCACTCTCAGTATAAATTTAGCTGAAATCAGAAACTCTTATCTTCAGTCATTTATGTATATTTACCACTTGCTAAAATAAATTTTGTTTGATATATGTACAGTACAAGTATCTGGGTTGACTTTAATTGTGTGAATAATGTAGTTAAATAGCTAAAAAAAAAATAAATAAATATTACATCCATAATAAAACATCTGAACAGTGTTTAAATTATACTAATTAAAGGTTTCATGATTTTATGTACGCCATAGTATTTAATGTCATAAAAAGTGAAAAAATCTGCAAGGAAAAAAATTTTTTTTGTATATTGTTTGTTGCTCACAAATAATCAGAATTTGCTGTAATTTATAAAAATTTCCAGGAAACAAATTTGTGGAAAAACAATAATAAGCTAGCACAAATTAAAGAAGTCATGAAGTAAAAACTGTTGTGAACTGAAAATGTAGCTGTCAGACCAAAACCATTAAATTAGGTCGAATTGATAATGTCTCATTTTTAAGTCGTACTAATTTTGACAAAGCAGAAGTCATTCACAGGAACTGTGAAACATCTAACATTAAAACATTTTCAACTGATGTGTTCACGTTCTTCAAAAATTCCAGCAGTCCACCATCTCTTTGCAGTGGTTTGTTCACATTTCACCAGTCAATCAAAACAGAGCATTAAATTTTCTTATTTAGTTCTACAAGATTCGCATGTACCATCCTAATGACAAAGTACTAATTTAATATTCTAATCTTTTATTGTAGGAAAGTACTGTATGGGTGTCCATAATTACCGGCATTTTTTAAAATAGACATTTTGTTACTTGAAAAATGTGAGTTGTACATAATGATAAATATAAAGATTTAGGTGCAGCGGCGGAGGGATACACCAGGATCCAACTTGCCTAAAAAGCTGGTTAGTTGACGTTTATAACCTCAAAATTGTACGTAACATAGATACTGCGAAATTTACAAAGCATCTCATTTCATAATCCCAGCTAGATATTCATTATTTTATTAATTAGGGATGTGCAGCGTTCTCAATCTGTCGCGGATCACCACCTTTTTAGTGTTGTTGCCCACGATACTACCCCCCACGTTGGT
>PNEQ01002082.1:0-29715 GCA_003012365.1 Medauroidea extradentata | reverse complement strand
TTTTTAATGTAAATTTCTCTACTCGCATCCCCAATTAATAGGTTGGATCCCGCCGTATACATCCTTATACCTGGTTAAGTTGGCCTACTTAATTTGTTATAAACAGAGAAAAAAAAAAAAAACATTTTACGACAAAAAAATTGACATTACTGTGTGATAAGAGGCCAAGTTAAGTGCTACGTGCCAGTGCACGTCACAATAATTACCGGCATTTTTTAAAATAGACATTTTGTTACTTGAAAAATGTGAGTTGTACATAATGATAAATATAAAGATTTAGGTGCAGTTTTATGCTGTCAACCATATCACTGTTACAGGAAGATAGTGTGGTAAGTCACATATCCAGCAAGACAGTTACTTCAGCTGTAATCTTTGCACTCAACTTTGTAATACTTATGGACACCGCCTACCACACGCTTCAAATGCATTGCAGTATGTTCGTAGATACTTTTTTTTGCGAAAATATTCCACTTGTGCCCATTGTGCTCCAATGTACGAAAAGAAAACACACTTGAGGCAAGGATGGTATGTCATTTTTTGATACCATGCACATTAAGAACACTGTTTCGATGCCCTACTAACATAGCTAAAAATTTCCTTTTCAAAATGTTGTACAGTACTTCAAAATGTACTTATTGGATATATGTGAAAGTTAGATAGAATTGTGCACTGAACTGTGATGCAAACTTTCTACCAATAAAATTGTATAGTCATCGCTTAAAGTCCCCTAGTAAATATGGATCAGGAAGAATCTTGCATTCTAGTTCAGTGCATGGCTGTTGTGGTAGTGCAGCATATGATGTGCATTTAAAGTTTGCCCGTATAGTTCCATAACTTCAGAGCCTCTAACATGCAGGTAGGCAGCTTCTTTAAGAATTTTCCACAGCAGTTGCAGATTTACTTTCCATTTGATTTTTCTGTTGTTTAGGATGATTGAAATGTTGGAATTCAGGTGTTTCTTTTTAGGGGGAGGAGTTAGAAATTGGTTTGTTGATTGTTAAGTAGTGCTCGAGTCTTGTTGACAACAGCAAGCTTGTTAAGACTGTATCATTAGCACGGGCATAAGGAATTAAGGGAGACAATTGACCATGACCTATAGAGGGGATCCATCCCATTGTATTGCTCCTCTGGAGTAATTTCTGCAAGCCATTATAAACTGTTTGAATAGTAAGATGTTGCCATTAAGTGTTCTGTTTTTCTTTTGTTTCAGGGACTCTCTGTGCTTGTCCTTTGAGGAGAGGGATAAGTTGAGCGCTGTTAGGCCGCAAACGGTATGTTGTTATTGAAGGTTGTAAGGGAAAGGAGAGATTTGATATAAACTTGACATTGAGGTCTTCAGCAATTGTGAGGATGATAGATGGGAGGTAAAGTTGACCAGCAAAGAAAAGAAAAGGTGAAAACAATGTGAGTGCTGTGAGAAAATCTGTTGGCCAAAGACAAAGTTCCCCACATTACATGTGTATGAAATAATGAGTAATGGGGATACCCCACTTGGTATCGAACCTAGATTCCAGTGGTGGTCAGAACACTACGCTACCACTGCTTCCTCTCTGTATAATTATTGTAGTTCTTGTACGTGTATCAGTATTGGCAGTATTTATGGAAGACGGAAGTTATGAAAACTTCTATTGAAAGCCTACACTGGCAGAGTGCAGCATTAATAAAATATACAATCTTGACTGTATGCATGCACTTGCTTGAAGACTATGGTACAGAGCATTATTATAGATGGTTAGTATGGTCTGATACTGATTTCGGTACTGTTTTTAAGTTTTTACTGTATAAAGAAATACAGTAAAACTCTGTTAAGAAGTTTCTGAAGGGACTGAAAAATTTGAACTTATTAACAGGGAAAAACTTCTTAAAAGGGTACATTTACTATTGTAGTAATGGAAGTGGTAAACATAATTCAAACTTATTATAGGGGAAAACTTTTTAAAAGGGAACTTCTTAACAGAGTTTTACTGTATAGCAAGTTTTATTCATACCTTGTGAAACGTGTAATAATAAACCATCATTATTTTTATCAGTCTTCAGCTACAATGGTATTTAACGTTGTCGCCACTCTGCTGGCAAAAGGGGGTTGATTTTAGGTTTCCTTCAGGGTGCAATGAGGTGTGAGCACGAGAGTTCCCTGAAGGGGAGGGGAGGCTGCTAAATGTCCCAAGGAGAGTGGTTTCCCGGGCAGTCGACACGACACAGTCTTTCAGCAGAGCGGGAAAATTCTCACTTTTTATAAAGGGGGTAGGCGTGTTGACCACTCACCATTCTTAGAAGAGCTCCCTCAGGAGGCGGCGTTTTCGGTCCGACACAGGCTTCGGCTCGAAGTCGGCTTCCCTCTTCAGTTGCTGGATGCGGGGGTGTGGTAATGGTGTAGGTTTTTCCGGAGTTTTTATAGGGCTGATTAAAGGTAGCTGAAGGCGGTGGAGGTCCCTAAGGATGCGGCTGAAAATTGTCTCGTTTTCGTCGAGGCGGCTTGTTTTGAGTGTCCTTGTATTGACGACAAAGTTTGGAAAGGGTTGTGGATTGCTCGGCGGTTTTCTGAGGTGGGGGAATTACTCCCACAGGTATCGTACTTTCACTGACAACGGCCTGTCTGCGCTTAGCTGCGGCTTCTGCCTTACGACCTTCTATTGAGGTTCGTTCCTCAGGCAAGATAGTAATAACTAGGCACTCAATATCAGACATTGGTATCTCGGAATGAAACTATGAAATACGTTTTTGAATTATATATTGTTATACCTTGACACACTTTTACATTCACTGACTGTACACACAAGTTACTACATTCGGTTTCTCATATACACAAGTCTCTATACACTACTGGTTTACAAACTTCACAATACTTGACCGCGTGGTCATTTATACACGTAGCCCCGGAACTTCTCACGGACTTGGCTCTACTTCCGCCTCCGGCGGTCACAGATATGTGCCTCGTGGCGACTCGCGGTAGGGTGCGTTCCCTAATACTGCCCGCGCTGCTAGGGCGCGTCTCCTTCGAACAGTGCTTTCGGCACAAGAGTAGGTAGGACCAGGTTTCCGCTTACTTCTCAGTAAGCAACCTGTATAGAGGATGGGTAGGGGGGTTTCCGCTTAATTCTCAGTAAGCAACCCACGGAAGATAGGTAATGGTGAACAGGTAAGAGGGCGGGTTTCCACTTACTTCTCAGTAAGCAACCCTGAGGTAAAGTGGACGTCGGGTTTCCGCTTACTTCTCAGTAAGCAACCCTTTCGAGGTAGGGGGATAGTGCCTAGGCTTGCTCGGGGAGGAGGCCCGAGCCCTAGACTGACGATTTGGCTAGGCGAACGCCCGCCTTATATACCCCTGAGGAGGGCTTAAAGTCCCGTTAGTGGGTGGTGAAAATGGCCGCTGCTGGAGATGAGGCCGTCTGCTAGCTAGCAGGCGCGCCACTCCAACACCCACAAATCTCCCACACTCGGCAAAAAAATACGTGACTCTATTTAAACATTCCCGCAGGGCCGTGGAAATGTCCGTGTTGCCAAAAAAGAAAGAAACAAAACACTAAATAAATACACAGACTTAATAATACAGTATTACGTTTACAATAATTACATACACACTTTCTCTCTTAAAAGTTCATACTTTGCCGCCTGGCATTATTTGTATTGCGTCCATCTGTTTGTTTATATTAGTTATGGCGGGCGTGAATATATACATACAACGGTAAATATAACATCTCTATTTTTATGTTTTACGGCAACACGGCTCACATTATTGGATTTAGATGACCCTTTGGGTGAAAATAAGGTAGGCCTAACTCTTACATATTACTAATATTACGGGACCAAGCGTAAAATATCTCTAAGCACCTTGCAGGGTGCGTCAACGTAAATGAGCAGAGTTGCCTATAACTTAATGCAGAACTACCAGAAAGTAATGTAAACTGGAAGTTTGTCTCCAACCAACCACAAGTTCAACGGTCCAGTTATATCACAAGTGAAAGACAGTATTCTTGGCACTGGCAAAAATTATAAAATGTAAAATTTAAAAAAGGCAAAAAGTTGCAATTAAAGGTTAATTTTAAAATATGTTTGTGTGCTCACAGCAAAATCGTACTACCATCAATTAGGAGACAGCTGAAAAACAAAACAAAATAATTTACACGTTTTAAGGTGAAAATGGGTTTTTTTTTTTTTTTTACAACAGCAATTTTACAGCGGTACTCATGGAAACTAACAGAAGTTGTAAAATAAATTGGGGTTTTACTGTATCACCAAAGCACCCACATTTTAAAAATATTAAAAAATTATTTTTTACTGTTGTGTAATAGGATGATGTGAAACAACTGCATTTCCAGTAGCAGACTGATGAATGGGTGTGCTGTGGGCTGTGTAATAAATAGGTTATAACAAAATACATAACAACATAATTGCGCATTCAAGACATGATTTCAGTAATAATGAAATAATAGCTTTAGAAGTAACAGATGTATTTAATGATGACTTGTTTCTACAAGTAGTGAATGTCAAATCGTTTTCTTACACACTTTGTACACCTCCATTTGTACTTCCTTTGTGGCACGACAGATGTTTACAGTCTGTATTCTGTCTCTCCATTTATTGTATGCATGACATTTTCAAAACCTGCACAAATGTGACTGCGCATATCTGGTAGATAGCTAGAATGTCAACTCTCATGGCTACAAAGAGGAGAATATAGGACATAGGTAGTTTTCATCTGGAGTCACTGTGAGACTTTAAGCGGTGAATCTGTGACTTTATTGAACACATTTTGTAGCTGTAGACATCATTTTTGAACAAATCCGGTATGTATACATTGACAAAATACCTATTTCAGCCAAGTTTGAGAGTTTTAAAATAGTGCTTCCAGTGTACGTGGCGACTAAAAATTCATTTTCACAGGTAGTCTGAAGAGTGTTTCCTATTCAGAGATAAGCATTGTGGAGCCAAGGTTACTGTTTTTTTTAAATAAATACGGAACTCTTAAACACGCTGCATGTAGTTTAGTTAAACACCAGCCAGGCAGCCACCTTAAGTTTTGAATGTTCTTCATTTATACTTTATTTAAAGAAAGAAGTTGATGCAGTTAATTACTGCTTCAATTTTTTAAATTTTACACATTTTTGTTTTCTGACATTACAAAAAATTTTGTAATAATTCAATTTTCATTTAACCTTGATCAAGGTTAAAGATTTAAAATACAAGACAAAAATTAATGTGTACAGTATACCATGTTGAATACGATGTCTCAGGTTCATTTTAAAACCAAAAGTGTTGACAGAAAATGCAACAAATGTACATGTACACATACAAAACGTAACTTCCCTTTCAACTGTCAAAATTAGTGAAGGCTACTGTATATGAAATGGAGTATATCAAATTTGTGTTAACTATGAGCAAGTATTTTTGCGCAGATTTTTTATATTTACATAGCTAAACATTTCTGATCAGAATTTTAATTTTACTCTTTGCAGATTGCTGCAGCTAGCCGCATTTCCGGAGTCACACCATCATCTATCTTGAGGCTGTTACGTTACGTGAAGAGTCATAGAGTGAATGCAGCTTCTGGATTGTAAATTCAAAAATATTTACAGTGTATGTAAAAATATTGTGTGTTTCGCATTAAAAAACTATTGCAATTTTAGGTTAGTTTAATCTTACAGAATTAAACATTTTATTGTAAAACCATAAAAGGAACAAATTTTTGGTCTATCATGAGGTGTTTAAAAAAAATATTTTCATTTAAGATTTTTTTCTCTGTGACAAAATGTAAATGTAGGCATTTTTACGTGTTTACTTGTCTATAGCGTGACCTTTCCTCCAAAAATATTGTTAATCCATTCATGGGCATCACTAATTATTGTGTCACCCGTTGAAAAACATAGGTGCAACAATTCTGCGGATTTTTTAATACTATTTATTCCGTTAAAAAATGTGGGCAGTACGTAATAGCGGCTATTATGCGAGTAAATACAATAAATTTCAGCACCTGAAACTTATTTCATTGCAATATTTATTGTAGAGTATATTATATTTACTGTGCCTTGCATGATAATTTTTTGTTACTTTATATTATGTTCCAAAATGATCCTTACAATCTGGACTGTTAACATTTCAGAAATTGTAAAAGATAGGAAGGTGCTGTTAGTGGCAAAGGCACAATGTTCACACACACACACACACACATCTTAAGTTTTGTAGCCATTTAAAAGAATTCACTGTGTGCGCCATTTGTAGCTAACGGGGTATCGTATATTCCAGTTCTGCCTACGCCCTCATTAACGTTTTCAATTGTGACGTTACGTGAGCTCCTGGTTCTTGCGGGTTCTGCACTGGGGTCTGGTAGACTACATCCTTCACAAAGCCCCATAGGGAAAAATCAAGTGAGGTTATGTCTGGAGACCTTGGGCACCAGGAAATGGGTCCTCCTTTGCCAGTCCAGTGACCTGGAAATGTGCTGTCCAAACCCACCTTAACAACCAAGACCCTGTGAGGAGGGGCTCCTTCCTGCTTCAGCGTGATGTCCGGTTGAAGATCTTCGACCTATTTAGGCTTCTGCAAAGAAAAAGGTCCTCACCACACAGGTATGACGCATACCTAACCACACAATTTCCATGCTAAAGTGAGAGTTCTCAGAGCCACACATCCTCACATAGTAGCGATTGGCAATTTACCTTCCCGGACACTTGCTTTGTCCATGAACATCACCTTCTTCAGAAAGTCAGGGTCATCATCGATGCGCCTCGGCATCTCAACTGTAAATGCTTTTTGCTTTGGCCTGTCATCAGGTTAAAGCGTATGAAGTAGCTGCACCTTGTCTCTTATGCAACATCCTGTGCACTATGGTCTTGGGTAGCTTGCTACTGTCTATAAGTATGACGAATTGATTTGGTGGGGCTCCAGAGAAATACCTGTTGCACCCGTTTCTCAAGTGCATCACTTGTGCTTGGTCGTCTTGAACTCTTCCTCTTCATGACACTCCTGGTTTCAGTAAACCTAGTGTACTACTGTGTGATGGTTGGATGTGATGGTGGTGTGCGTCTGTAATGTGTTCATAACTTCCGCAGGAGTTGGGTGTTATATTTGGTATTTATTAACCATTCAACAACACTGTGCCATCTGCTGGGGGGTAGCAGGGGTGGCCATTTTTCCCTGACTAATCTCCACAAACAGACACCAAACCAAACTTTATGTGTGTGTAAACATTGTCCTGCAAACCGCACCTTTCTATCTCTCCTCATGTGATTGCGGTTGGTGTAATACATGCCTCCCACCAAGGCAATCCATTTTCCATTCTCGTCGGTCCACGAATTTTCGCATTGGAATCGTGCCAAACAAAGCTGCTGGTTGGCAGGTTTTCTTGGGAATCTCCAGTTTCCCGCACTCATTCATTCCGGCGCTCCTCCTTACATCATGACACCCATTACCAACGCTAAAGGCCTAGATGTTAAGTGCTCACCAAAATCTCATCACTTCACTATCTTACTCCACCTCTGAAATATAAACTATCAAAAGTTGTAAAGATAATTTACGAACATCTGGTACTTCCAGAAACTTGTTTATGTTAAGAACAAAGCATGTTAAGTTAGCAGAATATTAAATTGCTGGCACTAAAGGTATACACATCTTTCTGTGTGTTCCACTTCCTTTCAAAAAGTCACTTATCATAGCTATCATGGCTTTAGATGACGCAGCCGTGAATAAATCATTGATAGTCAAGCTTGGCTGTTCATCGTCGTTTTACGTGTTCGTCTTGACTTACTTCTTTCAATGATAATTTCTTAAGGTTCTAATTTTTTTTTATTGTGTTCTTATTCAGTTACCATGTTTCCATTCCATACAAACAGTGTATAAAAAATACGACTTATAGAGTAAAAATTTAGTCTTTGTTACAGAAGATTCTTTCCCATTTTGGTGAACACATTTTTGGTATTGCCCTAGACTTGCCTTTAACTCATTGGCACTATGGTACTATCATTATCAACATGTGTGCAATTTTTTAATTTTACTTTTGAACATTTTTTCTACTAATCAGAAGTTTTTTTATGTTTAACAATATTAATTGTAAGTACGTGCACATTTCAAGATATTTAGCTACTGTAGTTGGATTACCTTCTTGTTGAGACAGCTGTCACAATAAAAATTGTTTGTGCCTGTGAGTAATGATGGGTAGACAACATGGCGTATCACATTGGGACATTAAAAAGTATAGACATTCGTTAGTTGCGGTGCTAATTTTTTACTGATACCGTAATTGCCAAGTACAATTTTTTTTTAATTGTGATATAGAACCAGAAAGTCCTCCCAGTATTGTCTTGCGTCTTTAAAGTCACAAGTAATAAATGATTATTAAAATTGTAAAAGTACTGCAACAGAATGATGATTTGTAAAGTGCAATGTAAACATCTATGTCTACACAAATTGTCGACCCAAGACATTAGAGTAAATTGTATTGAATTGGGCTATTCTGTAGTTAGGTTACTGTCCACCCACTTTTGGCAGCAAATTTATGTGTGTATAATGTGTTGAAGACAAATTTATTCACATATAATGTGTTTATCTTTCAACAGCACAAAAAACATTACGACAGAACACATTAAGCATTAGCGGACCTGGTATGTGAGCTGTGCTGTATTGTGGTACGGGAAGTATTTTTTCTTGTATAAGTATTAAAAATGTTTCCAATGTGTTTGTCAACTAAAAGAAGGCACACTTCAAACTATGCCCCTGTGGTATTCAAAATGCCATCAGCTAATCCTTTTTACAAAAACACAGCACGCTACTTCAGTCCTTCACGCCTAGAGGCAATAAGGTGTTTGACAGACGTTTTATACAGTAGAACCCCGTTTTTGCGTTACCGGTTTTTACGTTTTCCTGCTAATTACACCAATTACTGTCGGTCCCGTTTTATCTCAATTTGTTTCTATGTACAACATTCCCGTTGTTTCCAACACTCAATATTTCTATTTCCCGCTATTTACACTTTTTCTTGAAGTTTGTTTACTTTCTGTACACGAGTGGCAAACACAGATATATGTATAAAATTACGGCAAACTTAAACGTTAATGGCAAGGTCATCAACTGTTCCGCTCGCGTACATCTTTACACTTTGGTACTAGGTCATTTGACGCCATTTTAAGGACCTGTGGTTACTCGCTCACATGACCGCGCCAATGCCTAGTTGCAACTTACACGAAGTTGCACTGAGATGCTCACGTGACTACCACTGGCTGGTCGCAACTTGTACGAAGTTGCACTGAGACGCTCTCGTTCACGTGAAAGCGCAACTGGCTGGTCGCAACTTACAATAAGTTACTCTAGTTCACGTGACTCTGTGGCACGGTCACTAGCACTCGCAATTGCGTTTATTGGTATACATGTCTATGGTTGCTTTGTTTTGAACTCGGGAAACGTGAAGTTAACATTCTAGTTGTAATTTTTGTGACGCTAGATAATTATTAATGCAAAGTGGCAAAATAATTTCCAATTTATTCAATGGCATGCACTAACGTGCCTACAAAGCTAAAAGACTAGCATCTTCTGTTGATGAAAAACATCGTACCGGGACACGTGTATCCCTTGGTTATGCCAATTCTAGCAAAAAGTAAATCGTAAAAATTGTTGAACTATTGAAGAGAGTTCTGTGACGTACGAGCTGTTTGCGGAAAAACAAAAATGCGTTTGCGTGTCAAGTTACGACCAACTGAGACATTATTTTAATGAATGATGTGTGTGTCTGTAGGAGTACAAATGTACCAATTAACGATATTTTATCGTTGTTAACAGCACATGTCATAGTCAGCAAAGTGAAAATTTTGGTCCCTGAAATCCTTGGTTCAACTACTTTAAACATAGACATAACCTTGTTTATTGGTCAGTCCTTAATATTTACTGTTTTATTTATTTTTTTACTTTGAATTTTTAAAACAAAATACTATAATTCATGGATGTGGCTTTACAAGTTTGGGAGTTTATTTTGTGTGAAAATTGTTTGTTTACACTTTTAATAGCTATATAAATGTTAAATTAATACTACAGTCGAACCTCTATCTATCGTACTCGCATGTATCGTTTTCCCGCATGTATCGTAATTTTTTAATGGTCCCGACGTAATTCCTATTATAACCAATGATAACAATGTCCGCATGTGTCGATTTTCCAATTATCGTTTTTCCCGTATCTATTGTACAAATAAGAGTTCCCCGCCATTGTAAATTAGTACTTAGTAACATTAAAAGCCTTTTTCTGCATTTCCCACATTTTACACTTTCCCACTTTTTACACCATTTTTGCAGGATCCCTTGAATGGTGTAAAAAAGGGGTTCTACTGTATTTGACTTAACACCTTCCTAGTTTCCGCGCCTCAAATATAAAAAAGTCCTTATGCCTGCAGCCTAAACACTGGGCCACCACTGCATTTTGAATGGCCAGCCAAAAGTTGAAGCATTTTCACTGTATTTTAGAATTGTTCAAACTAACAATAAAAATATTTAAATAATAATTTAATATTTGGCAATTCTCCTTTTCTAAGTAGTACTGTGGAGACAGTGTTCGAACTTCAAGAGGAGAATACACTGAAAATAAATATCTTATAAACTAACTCACTGTTAAAATACTGTAATAAATTGTGTAAATTTTGAACTTATTAAAAGAAGTCAATTAACTGTGGCCCATGACATAATTTGGTTCAACTTTTCAGTTATAGCTCCAGAAAGGTTGGCCAGCCCTGGTCTAGGTTGTCACTGATTATTAGGGTCGTCGCTAATAATTTGGGTTGTTGCTGATAATTGATGTAATCGACAATCAGGGTCATCAGTTATAAGGTTGTCATTGATTACTGAGATTTTCTTAAATAATATGGAGTGATTGTGGATAACTGTGAAAATTATGGATAGTACATTTAACATGGATTTTGTAGATAATCCGCCAAACAGACTACCCATGGGCGAATAATTGAGAATTATCTGAATATGGTGTCATCAAACTTGCCTTGTATCTAGTAAGTCTTAATGCAGAGTTTAAATAGTATGGCAAAAATTACTATTACTTAATGTTTTATTTATTTTTAATTTCACTACTACATTCCACAATTGGCAATATGTAAGTTATAATTGTTTCATCATTTCGTTGCATGTTGGACAACTATCAGCCAAAAATTGTGAGCACTATTTTGATCATCTCCAATTCAATCTTATCATAAAAACTGTAAGTTAGTTCAGTGCAATCAATAAGTATTCGAAAAATGATTGAGTAACTATACATATTACTGCATTACAAAAACATTAGGTTTGAATAGTGTTCAGTATACAATTTAATACAGCTTCCTTGTTTCAGTCATCACAAAGTTCTAAGAAAACAGTTTTACAAAAACAACACAAGCCATTATCTTAAAAAAATTTGGTTTATTTCAACAGTTAAAATACATATACAACAACACTAGAACACACATCCTTGTAGCATACACGATATAACATATTTTTGCACATTTTCAGTCTTGGCATATGTAACATTGGTTTTAACAATACTTACAGTTTAAATATAAATGTGCCGTAGTAAGTGTCCGAGAAATAACATTTCTGCACGACACCTTACAGAGATTACAAAATTACACACTAGGTGTGTATACTTCTATGAAAAATGAATGCCTAATTACAACAGTTATTGCTTTACCCCTATTTTTAACACACTGCAAACATAAAAACTTGTAATACCAAATTACTAGAAAAATTAACTTTATTACAGATTTTATGCATATTATTGTACTCGTAACGGAATGTCCCACAAAATACAATTATCCCCGTGTGCATCTGTATGAAGTTCGCGTGAAAATCTGCAACACAGTTGAGCCAAGCCATAACTATAAATCGCCTTATCTAGTGTATGTATCATTATCTCCCACATCATGAAACAAACAGCTGACAACTACTATTTTTAATATTTTACTCGTTCTTTTTTTTTTATTGAACATTAAGTTTTTCATAGCTACCACAGCAATTAAAAAAAAGAGAGATAAGATGTAATACTGAAACTTACGTATAAACACAGTACAATACAGTCACAACTATTACATACATTTACATTGAGATCATAGTCTACATTTTAACATATTTACAACAAATGGTAACATTATCTAAAGGAACAGAATCGTACAATCATGCTACGTCTTTAACAAGCCACACATAAGATAACTTTTGTACAAAATTGAAAGTCTGCAAATTAGAGAGTAATTGTCCTTCTCAGCTTTCTTTCTGTATGCTAGTTATGAACTGTTGTTGCAGTGCACTACAAAATGTATGGCACGGTCAAGATTGTAGTTCACTGATGAATGTGGTAGCAAATTATTTTAAGGACAGTATCACTTCATCATTTAAATAATTTGGCTATTTGCAAGGAATCCCAAACAACTGCTAATTTTTCTGTATGCCTATATTTGAAGAAAGAAGGAAAGGAAAGGCACTTCCATCATGTCTGCATACATTTTTCAGCAGTATATTACTGTGCTACGTGAACTACTTACTTGTAGGGATAAAAATATACCTAGTTGGAAAAATTATTTATAATTTCCTCAGTAAAGTTAATGATTTTGAAAAGTTTGTACTCTTTGTTACCTACGTGCGGTTCATTCACACAAACACACACTACGTGCAAAAACAAAATCAATAAATTTACAAAAATTCTAGGAAGCAACAGGAATAAGCTATTATGAAAGAAGCTATTTATTTATTACTACTAACAAAAATAACATACTGTCTGTATTTTCTTGGTTGTTGATACTGTAGTTGTAAAATGCATTCCTAAGCTCTTCCTGCGTCTTTATTTTTATTATTATTATTTAATTTGGCAAAATATTTATAGGTTTTATTTTGTAAATGGAAAGCTATAATTTATGATTGCTATCTATATCTAGTGCCTGTTCTGATGAGAGGGTGGGAATGAAACAGTGTTAAATTAAAAAGCTCAAAACACAATTTTTTATCTAAGCAAGGTCAAATCTTTGGAGTTAGTTATTTAAAGTGTGAACCTAACATCAAGTTCAACAAAATGTTAAACTCAAAATATCATTTTTTCAAACTTTTAGTTGGGTATTTAAAGTGTGAATCTAACACCAACTTAAAAAAAAAAAACTAATGTTATCACAAAGTTTAAACTTTTATTATTTCATGACATAAATGTCCTACTGTTGTGGGATTTCTTTATTTATTTTAAATAAATGTTCACTAATAATCAAAACATTCAGTTAGATGAAAGAAATATGTAACATTGTGTACTAGTACTTCATTTTTTTTACCAGCACAAGAAATTTAACAACTTTAATTAAAAGTCATGACAAATTGTTGCAGATTATAGCTCTTAGTGTTCTTTTAGAATTATAATGATGAAATACTGACACAAAACAAAGATAGAAAATCTTATTTCACAATCAGTAGAATGAAACAAGGGCATTTATCTTCGTGAACATAATACAACTGACATGAGAAAAAGGTAACAATTATTTTCACACAATTTATAGTTGTCATACATACATTCATGTTTTAGAAAAGAAAAATACTGACTTGTTACATTATTTTCAAACAGAATTTTTTTAAAGGCACAACATACACAGGCTTACACAGAATGTATGGCACAGCACTTTTTACAATTTTTAAACTGGAGATGTTTGTTTGCTGATTAGGACAATTAATTAAGAGTCAACTATATGAACTACTTAAAGAAATGGGAATGCATATACAGTATTATTATTTCTTCTATTTTCAACTCTATACATCTCTCCTTACAAAAAAAAACTACAATTGTGATTACACGACTATAGGAGATTGCCTCCGATGTTTGGTTTCTCATCATACGACTTCACTACCTCAGATTATAATTAAAATTACTATATACAGTTTTGGCAAAACATAATATTGGAAAGTGTCACCAGCAATATTACTTGTGTCACACTTGTAATTCTCGTCAGACATCGTTTTGTAGTTGTGACTTTAGTCCGTGATCTTTTCTGCGCATGCAGGAATTGCGAGTGTGACAACTGAACAAGGTAATACATGGTAGGCATTTTGTATACAGTATTGGGTCAAAATACATAGTTTTTTTTTGTACTTATAAACAGAATTTCGAGAAGTAAAATGCAAGTACCAAAACAATTTTTTAATTGTTTCTGATATGGGATTACTAAAACAGCTTCAGTCTAAAGCAATTCTCAGAAACTTTGCCAAATAATTTTGAAAAGTGGTTACCATAGGAACTTCCAGATTCATGTCCACTCCTTCCTGGTGACAAAAAGAGTGACCTGTCACTTCATTCCCTTAAAAACATTTTTGGTTATGCTAAAACATTCAACACTTGCACAACAAAATATAAACAACACAACTTATACACTATTATCGTATACAAAACACTCCTTTAATATGCTAATTATTTTTGGTATAAGTAACTTAGTCAGAGTTCTGTATAACAGATAACTACACAGTCAATGAAACAAGTTTATGTTGGACTGCAAAAAAAACTTAACAACATTATGTCCCATGTTAACACAGTATAAAAAATAACTCGAGGTAGCCTCAATAATCGTAGGATACCTACATCATGAATGATAATGCAGCTTATGAAAATGTATTCAGTATTATTGTAGGCGACAAGGGCAAACTTACGTGTTAGTCCAATAAAAATGTATGATGATAATTATTTAATGTACAGTAGTCAAAATTTACTGCCAAAACCTTGCATGTTCTAGGAAGCTTTCCCATTGTATTATGCTACATTATATAACGTTCTGCAGATTACAGAGTGGAATAAATGAGCTTTTATGATGTGTAAACAATTTTAAATCAGAA
The DNA here is from genome assembly GCA_003012365.1 of Medauroidea extradentata. Classification (NCBI taxonomy): domain Eukaryota; kingdom Metazoa; phylum Arthropoda; class Insecta; order Phasmatodea; family Phasmatidae; genus Medauroidea; species Medauroidea extradentata. The sequence continues at coordinate 14,902 of PNEQ01002082.1, read as the reverse complement.
ATTATGATACAAATAAATATGTGTCAAAATCCTATGTTCAAACTACAGATGTAAATACATGCAAGGTTTGGTAAGCCTTTGATCCTGTCCTCCAAAAAGTTTGTGAATGTTACAATATTTTATGCTTGCGAAACAACACAGAGTAGTGGTATATGCATATCCTCAGAACAGTGCGTTCCAAATGTACCAATATTACAATCAGTAAAACAGTGTTATGAGCGCTAACATAGAAAAGTCTTATCTTCTGAAGCAACCACTTGGCACAAATATTTATACTACAACTTTCTGGGCAAAACATGTCTTGCACAAGTAATTGCACTAGCTTTTCTCAACATTAAAGCACACATGAAAACAAGGATGTCAGCTAGACAGTTCAACAACTTGATGCAAAGTTCCAGAGTGTCCGTCATCACAGTCTTGGTGGTGGTCTTGATGAAGGTGGAAGAACACGACAACATGCTTGTGACGTATGTACCTAGGTAACGTGTGACCGCTGACCTGGGCTCAGCACAACGTCTCCAAAGGCATGGTCTTAGTAGTGTTGGAGGTGAGCTCACCTATCGACCTGGAGGCATGCGAGCACGACGACAAATGATTCGCCATGCGGGTTGTCTCGCAGCGCTCCTTCAGGCACCACAGTCGCTTGACGGCGCCCCAGACCTGCGGGTGGCAGCCCACCACCGCAAATATGAACACCCCTTGCAAGGTGTTGACAATGTCTGGGAAATACCACAGGTAACTGGGCCCACCCACCGCCCACGAGATCACGTCCACCAACCACGTCAGTCCCATCACGATCACCAGCTTCAGGCACACCCTCCCCAGTGTCGACCTGCATTACAAAGAAGATACATGGGTACTGTTATACCTCGCCTATCAACTACTTCAGTTTAACCCTTTTAGTGCCAGTTTTCTTTGAGGTACATAAGTGAAAAATGCCATTATATTTTTCGGAAATTTCCAATTACGTATTTATTAAAATTGAAATAACTTGATACAAATCGAAGTAATCAAGTTGGAAAAAATTTATACTGGCAATTAAAGGCTCCCTTAATCCATTGCTATTGCAAACATATTTTTTTTTGTAGAAAAAATAGATTTGATAACAAAATGTGTAAATTATATTTTAAAAAATACAGAGTCAATATATCACCCGCTGGCATTTTTCACACAGGCAATGATAGCCAATATTTAGGCTCTTGGCACTGAAAGGGTTAATGAAACACATGACAAAATTTCAACTACTGCTTCACTATGATCGGATATGAAGAAGGATGAAAATTCTGTCCCAAAAGAGGACCTAAATAACTCCTATGAACACTGGCAGCATTCCCAGCACCTTCATAAACTTAGCCAAACATTGTATTTGTATATTCACACACAAGGTTAAGGCAAACATTCATTGTCTACATATACCGACATTGGCATTGTGCCCTTTCCCTTCCACGAAGATCAATAACATTGCAAATTATTGTTTTTCCCACTAACATACTCTGTAGTGTAAGTATCTATACATTAAGTTTTATGATATTTTAGAAGTAAAATGAAAACCACAATACAATTTTATACACACTACGGTTTCTGTAGAGACTTATCCGTACTTCGTTGATGGCCCCATAAATAAAACTACTGTAAAACGGGGTGATTAGAATCCCTAGGGTGAGTAAAAACACAATTTTAAAGCTAAATTTTCTGTGTAAATTCAGTATTAAATTCTGTTTTTTTTTTGTAAGCAAGTTAAAACAGTACACAAGCAGTATTTTTATAGTAATTAAATTTTTTTAAGCAAAAGCAAGACCATCTTGTTTTAACAAAAAAAAGTATGTCTTATTACGGTTTCAGCCACACATGTATAGTGAAATCAATGCTGTCTGTTCAGTTTGCATTCACAAGTGGCAGAAAAATAAAAGTTTATGAAAAGAAAAAATAACCCTGCCTATAATTAAATTACATACTTAGGGTCACTGCCTACCTCAGTGTTCTGGTGCAAACAAGGTTAAGGATTTACATGTTAAATTATATTTTGTGTACCTCAGTCACCTTTCCAGATATCGCTTTTGAACGAAAACCATTGCCTGCATTGAGAAGAGAACATTGGTACAGGAAACAAAATAAGACGGAAAAAACTATGAGTAACGTACGTGTTAAATTTTTTTTGGGAATGAAAAAACTTATTTGGTCACAGTTTTCTTGGTTTAAAAAAATATCAGTTGAAAAAACCCTAGCAATGTGGGCCACACAGAGATGAACAAAAAAGTTAGTGGTGGCATATTCTGTGCAACAGATATTTAACCGCACAGAATTAAGTTTAACATTTAAACTCCTACAATTGCTCTCACCAAGGCTCCGAAGTAGGTGGCGCCATTAATGCACCACACATTTACATAAGTCATTTGTAAAAAATGGCTATACAAAATTAGTAAAAAGTTGTATTTTATCCACTGTAGAACAAAATCTTACTAAGGTCACAGTTTTGCCCAAAGACCTACCAAGAACAAGGTTAGCAATTTATGTGTTAAGGGGGCCGCCTACCACATGCTTAAAATGTGTTGCAGTGTGTTCGTAAACACACTTTGTTTTTTTACAAAACTATTCCACATGTGCCCATTATGCCAACAAACAAAAATAAAACACTTCGGACAAAGTCAGAAGCACTGTTTCTAAGCCCTCCAACACAGCTAGAAACTGCCTTTTCAGACTGCCGTTCTTCAAAATGTTATAATCAGATGTACCAGTACATGAAACTCAGATTGAGACGTCCTCTGAACTTTGCTACACATGTTCCACCAATAAAATGATATAGTCACCGCTTAAAGTCCCATAGTAAAAATGGATCAGTGGGAATTTTGCACGCACGTAGTGGTGATGCAGCATTTGATGCATGCTTCAAAATTGACCATACAGCTCCATTGCTTCTGAGCCACTAATGCGTGTGTAGGCAGCGCCCTTATGGGCACGGACCCCTCGTTCCACGGCTTACAAGATAATTATTTTTTAAAACCCAGACGAGCACCAGTAACGTAAATTGCTCTATAAGTTTGTTGCAAATTGGTTTCACTATGTAATAAAATTTTTCGAGAATAACTTTATAAAAATTGTTGAGAGTCGCGACTATCTGGCTGAGCGGTGTAACACGATACAGTGGCGGCAGAGCTAAAATATCTCCTTGTGCGCTGTACGGATTGTATAACCTTGAATGGTGCCACAATAACCACCTGCATGCCGCGATAATCGGAGAGCAGTGTAAGCTGATATAGCAGCGGCAATAACAAGGAGGTTCTGCGTACATTGTGCCGCCCATGTGCGGCGGTGGCCACCTGCACCCCAATATCGGGTAACAGAAGGAGATATCGTGGTCTAGAGTATTCCTGTTCGTGCCCTATCTTACGGGGTGGTGTTTGACCCTGATGCGACACCTTTCCAGGAGGTTTGAGATTAAAGACTTGCAGAGAGAGAATTTGAGACTTTGGAGTGGGTATATATGGGGGAGCTGCAGCAGAGGCGAGAGAGTTTTTGGCTGGCAAGTGCCTGGTGCGATTTAAAGTGACAGTGGCGAGAAATATTGGATTGCGCCAAGTGTTCGGGGGTGTCCGGCGAGTTGGATCACTGCAAGTAGTGGGAAGAGGGTGTTTCTGGGCCACAAAAGGTTCATCGGTGCTCGTTCATTGGGTACACCATTGTGAGTGATTAGAAAGACTTTCCGTGTACAGAGAACTTATATAGATTTATTATTTAGATTTTATAACCTGTATGTAAATAGTAGTTACTTGATTTGTTTGACATCTATTGTGATTAATCATTATAGACATAGTTTTTTTTGTATAGACAGTTGTAAATAAACTAGATTAGTCTTTATTAATTTTCTTTCTTTTATCAAAGACCTCCATCCCCAAACATACCTAGCCCCAATATGTAACAACATGTTTAGCATTTATAGTTATAGCATAGTTTATCAATTAAAAGGAAGTTCTGTTAATTAACTACCATCATGCTGTATTTTTTCTAGACAAAATCAGAGTACATATTTAAAACCAGTTTTAACCAAGTCACAGAGCGGTTTTACGATACAAGCTCCCGTTTATGTTTCAAAAAGAAATTATCATCAAAAGTGTAGAAACTCGTGCCCAAGCCCTTTAGTTAAATTAGTACAGTACCTGTCGTACGTATGTCACCAGTGAATATTTTGTTTATCCTGGCGCAGCCCACATTGTTATAGGATCTTTTAGACTATTATTTCAATACCCTGAAAACTATGAACAAATAAATATTTTCATTTTCAAAAAAACACTCTAAACAACATACAGAACTTACAAATATTTTTTCTACTTTTTATTTTTATAGCAATATTGTCCTCTTCTCAATAATGAAAATGGTTTCTGTCCTAACGTGATATCTAGAGAAAATGACTATGCTATTTGTGGAAGGGGCTTGTGAGTGCACCTGTTTGTAACCACACTCAGTTGAATTAAAATTTCTCAAGTATGGCAGGACAGAGAATCAGCAGGTGAAAAAGTAGTTGTAGAGATAATACCTCAGTGTACTGTTCAAAGGTAAATGGGCTGTAAAAAAAAAGTGGCATGGCATGGGTATGTTGCAAGGTAAACTGTATTTTGCGACGTCTGTACAAATCCAATAGTGGCCTATTAGGAATGGCATCACACTCATGCCTCGCCTCTCCCGTTAGCCAGTTCATGAATTTGTACAGATGTTGCAAAGTACATATTACCTTGCAACACACCCAAGCCACTAGTAAAAAAGTGATACTGTACTAAACATTTCTCCAAACAGCCACAAACACGTGACAAGAGTATAGTGAAGACACACTGAACAAAATGTAGCAAAAAATTGTATGCAACAGAGGAAGATAATTCAATTAACATCTTATATAGATTACTCAAATGAAACTTAGCTTGTTTATTAAATACTGTACATAAACCGAAAAGCTGTTAATAATAAGTTATGTGACAGTCACCATTAATTTTTTTTGTGCAAATATACATTTTACTTTTATAAGCAGTTACTTACGTTTACATCTATTCTAGCTATAAAAAAAACTAAAAGCACAACACTTTCATTGTATGTACTGCTCTCAGGTACAAGTTTGTGTTAACTTAGTGCAGCCTATCCAGTATCACAATTTTCTCAAAGTAATCTTAAAACGTGTCTTACCTCTCAGAGCTGCTGTTGACATCCCCTCTCCACAGCCCACATGTTAGCTCCCGGGCTGTTGCCGCAAACAGCAACACGTTCAACACCAGTAAAACACCCACTGGAGCATAGAAGTATGCCAGAATCTCCTTGTCTCCTGCAACGATTGCCCATCACTGGTTATACCTCAACTTCATACTACAACTAAGGACACCATATACCTGGAACTACTGTATTTTGTGCATTACAGTGTGAAGGAGCGATAAGGACACTGATGGTCACACTGAGAGCCCCATTGCTCTTACGTGCAAGGCGCTGAACCAGTGAACTGTGTTTTCTTGGTCCTGCTAGAACTACTGTACTTTAAAGGGGTCATTTTACATTTATGTACTTTTTATCATAGTTTTTGTTTCAGTTTAATTTCTAAAAATTTAACTTCATTAGAGTATAAAATATATATTAATACAATTTCTGACACACAAGCATTAGTATGCTAGTTCTGTTATGGCATCTGAAACCTTTCAAAGTAATTAATATTGTACTCCGGACGTGTCTACAGGGTAGACTAATACACACATTACATTAATTCTCTGTTAATAAAACTTGTGTCTTACTCTGTGCTTTAACATAGCCAGAATTTTAATAATGAAACTCAAAAACATTTTACTCCCGCAAATTAATACGTTTGAGTTGACAACTGTCCTTCTCCCTTAAGCGACATCCCAGCCATTGTATTATTGGAAATTCGACAGCAAAGTACATTCTAGCACCCTTGGGTGGTTTAATATTAACCTGGATACTATATTTTGAGATTCATATATCTGTTGCATAATTAGCTATTGTAGCTATGTTAGAGGGCTCTGAATCAGGTACTCGACAATCATAAGTGAAAGCCATGCTTGATAGTTTTTTAACACAAATGAAAAGAACTCAAATTATTTTAACCAAATGCTTTGAAAACATTGAAGACTGTGTGCACTAATAAAATGCTTAAATGTATGTGATTAGGTTAGGAGTATTTTTCAAAATAATGTGCAGCTCACTAACAACTGTGGCTTGGTTCCATAAAAATGTGTGATACTTTGGGCGCAAATATCTCTCTCTCTCTCTCTCTCTAAAGAAAAATACAAGATTTATTAGTATGGAAAAATTAGGTTAAAAATAAGTAGTCAATAGTGTCAAAACAACTAAGTGATTCTTCTTTGATATTGATTCTGGGTTGCTTTAAAAAAAATACGTTATTTCACTAAACCATTATAAAATTACGAGGCTTGGCATAAAACAAAGAATATAAAATTAAGACTAATATAAATAAGTAAAATACAGTTTAACTTAATTTCCTCATTATTATTAAACATGCTCTGTTATACAATCTACCAAATTGTGGTGGGAATGAAAAATACCTATGATCAATGTATTGTATTGCATTGTATTATATACTAACGTGATTGCAAATGTTGCTCACCATAGAACCAACAGTTGTGGTACCCAAACCTTGGCCTGAGGAATGTGTTGTAGGATTCTGGCAGGTTGTCTACGAGAATTGCCAAGCTGGCTATGAACACAGGAAATCCCCATGCATACAACTCGTAGACCCGCAGCCGGCGAAACTCCTGACCTTTGTCCATGTTTGCTGGCCTCAAGTCCCTGCAACAGCCATAATAAGTTACTTGGCATGAAACACCCATAAATGTACATCGAAACCAGACACAAATGACAAAATTTACGATCGTTTTAAAAAATAACAGATATTGCATTTTTTTATCACATGCTTAGCAAGCGAAAGTTTAGTCCAATACAGTTTTCTCTGAAAATGGAATTTCGTATCCTTTCATGAAATGCCTGGCTTCAGTACGTAAACCAATACAACCATCTAGTCAGCTTTAAAAAAAAAATTAAAAAAAAAAACCACACACACACTTATGTGCAATAAATTAAAATAATCTTGAGGTAGCTACTGTAAACCCTTTTTTGCTTGCAAAATTTAATGAATGTATAGGTTGCATTGAATATAATTACATTTTTTACACACAATATATTTGTGGCACATTGTATGCAAGATAACCAATACAGAAATTCACACAAACAAGGTACCAGCATAACAAAGCTTACATCCATCTCAACGAGGGTAAAAATTGATGGTGCTGCCTGCCTATCTTGGACCTCTAAATAGCAAGGATAGAGCACGTTAAATTAGGTTAGATGTGGCTGGTAACTGCTAACCTACAAACATGCCATCACTGACTTTATTATCTTGGTGAGGCCCACACTCCTATTGGATCTTTTAGGGCATTTTATAAATTCCTCCACAACTACAAACATTATGAAAAAAAACTTGAAAACATTACCTCATATTTTTACTACATTTTTATTGCTGCATCAATGTTCTCTTTTCAATGCAGACAGTGGTTTTTGTCCGAACGTGGTATTAAAAATGACTGAGCAATGTCGATAATTTAACATGTATGTATGCTCGTGTTTGGTTATTCCTTAAGAGGGTGTGATAGATAGGTAAACGCTGAAAACATCAATCGATTTCTATGCTTTCTTCGAAGCCAATATGGATAAAATACTGAATGACAATCTTAGCTAATGATATTTGCTAACTTTATGATTTAATATTTATCCAGAATTACTAACTTGTAACGAGTGATCTCTTGCGCCGCAGTTGAATGTACGAGGTTCCCGCGTCAGAAATTGTGCCACAGAAGTTCGTAACACTGGAAACAATTTTGTTCAAAGCGTTGGCTATTGTCTAGGATTGCTGTTGTTTAACTTTCGCAAATTAGCTTCAAGAAACCTACAGTTATAGGGTAATGCTTTTAGCGTTTAATTATGTACCACACCCTCTTAAGGCAACATTTGTAATGTCTTAAGGCAGGTATATGATGTAATAGCCTACATTACATGATTTTCTACTGTGGTTGTAAAATAACCACAAAAAAATTTCCTCACAAAAATTTAAAAAATAGCATTCAAAACATAATTTCAGTATAGACAACTACTGATTATGATGCGACAAATAACAAGTGTTCTGTACAGAGCGTTCCGAAAGTGCGTGTTAACTTCTAAAATCCTAACAAATATAGTTGCAGCTACCAACTTTGTTGTCAGGACATTTAACTTCAAACAGGAAACTAACTTTCGTGGACAGTCTTTTGTGGATGTAAGGGCACCGTTTAGTGTAATTTATTTATTTATTTATTATTATCCACCTGTTGATCTCTTTGGGAGCTGATAGCTCGAGGGATATATAGGCTTTGTCATACAGTGTTACATAATTATTTCCAAGCACAATATAACTTAGAACCTAACATAGTATTGCCCTGTAGCATAATAAAACAATCACCCAAGCAATTTTGTACATATTACAATAATAGTACAGTTACTCTAATATATCCTAAATTTGATATTAAAGCAGTATAATGTTATGTCATATGATTTCTATATGACAATAATAAGGTTAAATGTCAGGTCTAGCATTTATACAGATCAATTATTTCAAGAAACATCTTGCCAATAACTTAAAATTGTAACTAGCCAAGGTATTTCTGTAGTCTTTATGACATTAAGCTAGATCTTTACCAGCAATTGATTTCAGCAGCTGAGTAAAAGTTATTTTCTTTTATATATTTTTTGAGAACTCTCTTGAATTCTTTAGAGTTTTTTAAAAGTAAGATTTCCTTGGACAATTTATTGCATAATGTTATACCTCTGTGCTGGACCCCTTTTGAAAATGCTGATGTGATATGGTATTTTAGCACGGCCATAGTTCTTCTATGGCCGTGGTATTTTAGTTTTAGTTTATAATTATTTCTTGTTCTGTATGGCATAGTTTGTTCTAATTCTATAAATTTATCTGTATTTTCTCTTGTAAATAGAAGTAATTTGAATATGTATTCAGAATAAAACGGGAGGATATTCAATTCAAGAAATAATGGTTTACATGAAGCTCTTGGTCTAGCCTGGCATATTATACGTATGGCTTTCTTTTGCAGCCTAAAAATGTTAATACTGTTACTGCTATTTCCCCATATCTCAATGCCTCTGGTTGAAAAGAGATTATGGTAGAAGCGGTAATGGGAGAGAGTTACAGCACTTATCGAATGTAAGTTGCTTGTATCCAGGATGGAGTTACTTATGGCCACAGAAAGGAAAGAAATAAATACAATATTGGTCCTCGGCCTGCTAAGAGGAAGCAGTCGCTTCCTCGTCGTACCGTAGGGTGGCTCGTGTTATCAGCAGAGCTCGTTAGGAGAAGAAGCCAGTATTCTCACCACCAACAACGCCGACGTCCACGATAAGCGACGAAAGCCTTCCCGTCACGTGCAAGTGGCAATAATGGGTTCCTTCGCCGCCGTCGTCACTTTAGGAAGGGTTAGGCGCCACGCGGGTGGGAACGGAGTGGGGGAGGAGGTAGATGTCAAACCGGAATCCTCAAGGTCACATCTGGCAGGGGGCAGCGGACAGGAGAAATGAGTCAGTCACACCGGAATAGCGCAGGCTCGCTATCGCTACTAGGCTACTGTACCGTGTTATGTAGGCAGACATTCCAATTATGCTGCCACGTATAGTTGGTTCGCAATAAAGTAATCACTTTTGAAGACCATCTCAAGAATAATAATCATTAAAAAAATTATTTATTATGACTTGAGACGCTAACTTTTGAATATGGTACAATCTATACAGTTTGATTGTTATATATGTTTACTGCAAAAAGTGGCAGGAAAATATTAATTGTCTCAATAGAAAAAATAACCACGGTGTTAATAAAATAAAAGTGCTCACTTTAACCTCAAATGTCCTATACCACAATTCATTCTGGTACAATAATTATAGTAAAACTTGATGTCCGACGAGGACAGAAAATATTTATTTATTCAGAGTACGAAAACTATACGAATACCGTATTTGTTTGTATACGATGTCATAGTCGACGGTTCTTTCGCCTGGGGTCACAGTTGGCGCAGTGGTCAGAGCACTCGCCTTCCACCATGGCAATCCGGGCTCGATTTTCGGCAGGGTCGGTTCTCGAATTTTCACGCGTGGGGAATCACGCCGGACTATATCGCTGATCGGCGGGTTTAAGGCCATACTATCTTGTTTCAACTGTTTTGTGATAGTATATATATTTTTTAAACTTAAAACGAGAGTAGATATCAAAAATATGTTTGCAGCTTTGTTTAAAATTGTTTTTGTCGTGATAGCTACTTTTTTTAAATTACAAATTTACGATTTCGACTAAAACGGCAACTAACCAGAACTTTTTTGTTACATAATTAGCTAAAATCATAGTATTTACTGCCTTAGAAAAATCAGCCAACGTGATAGCGCGTTAGAAAATAACTATAGTAAAAAAATAGAAACAAGAGAACATAGCCTTAATTTCAACTCCTCTCAATTCTAAGGCATCATTTCACTTCCTCCGAGGCAAACAATGGCTACGGACGCGCAGTAGCAAGTCTGCATCCGCGGTAGGATACTCTGGCCCATGGGTACTCTCCCCATACGACGATATTATTATTATTATTATAACTTATTATTATAACTTATAACTTATTATTATAACTTTTCATCATCATCAATCCATGTTTTCACAGTGAGGACATTTTCTATGGCGTTAAAAAAACAAGTCGCCAATAGAAAAATCTAGGGGTGTTAGACGTACCAGGATCCTGGTACGCGTACCAGTTTTCAGGGAGCTGTACCATGTACCAGGATACTTTCGTCCTGGTATGCGAAAGTACCAGGATTTCAGAATTTTGCATTCAATTGTATTAAAATGCATCATTAAACAGTATTTTCAGCAGAATCTTTCTACACAAAAAAAGTTTCTCGGCACAACACAACCTCTCCTGAATTGTGAGCATAAATCTGCGCATACCTTACTTAACCTATATTTATTGCAGGAATCCAAGCTTTGCCATAGGTGCGACGCCTGTTGGCAACATTTACTTGCATTCTCTTTAGCTAACATCTGTGGTAGACGTGAAACTCTGATTTTCTGTTAACTAAGAGTATTCTTTGAACATTTTCGATATTTTTTTCTCTTACCATACTTACATGTGTTAGTACATCACACTTTTTCATTCCTGTAAGCATTTACGTATTTCTTTACCATGTACCAGGTTTACGTTTAGAGTACCAGGTTTTTTATGGTGTCAGTACCAGGATTTTGGAGTTATGATCTATCATCCCTGGCTTGCTTGTATTTCTGTTCGTATTTCGGTCGCAAACTCCTACGAACATGGAAATTCTCGGATAATTAAAAGCATCTTAAAACTGTGTACACTGTAGTTACAGTACTCTACTTTATTCCGTACAATATAATTTTAAACACGCAAAACAACAGAAGTCCATTAGCAAGATTTTTGCGCAGAAACAACGTACTGTATTCCCGTGGTTGGCTACTATACTGCACGAATACACAGAGAAATGCCCCGACAGTTTTGCCAACTTAGCAGCGTTTCTGCTAAATTTGACGGAATTTTTAGCGGAGTGTTAGAAGCTGGATATTTACACACCAAAGTTGAAAAAAATTACACAAAAGAAAACTAGTATTTTTCCCACTAAAAATGCAGTTAAAAGAAATATTAAGTACATTATATACGACACAATTACATGACCTTGAATGTTTCAACTCTAAACGTGTCTCATTTAAATCGTGTTAAATAACGAAGTTTGCCTGATTATTGACATTCTTGAAAAGCATATTTGGCGGGAGTTTAGCGGATTTTCCGTCAATATTTGGCGGATTTGTGATACTTTATTTGGCAACAGTGTGCCTCGAGTTCTTTAACATAAAACGTTGGGGTATTCACCATGAAATGTGCTATTCGTTACATTGATTGCATTAAAACCACTTTAAAATGGTTTGGTACTTCATGTTGTGTTGTCCGGAGCCAGGAGGTCCTGTGAGGAGAGGCGAGAAGACTCCCGGCACTCTATGCATGTATTGTATGCTAAGTTCCCGCCCAGACAATGATAGGAAGGACCCCCCTACCCCCCCCTTCCCCAGGGCAATAGCTTGCGGGTCACCCGTATCGCACATTCGAGACTGGGGACTGGGGAGAATTCTTGAAAGTTAACCTATAATTCTCTTGCAATCATTCTGCATGACAAATGAAAAAAAAAATTCCATTATCATTATAAGAATATATCATATGCTTTGTTGAAAAGAAAATGTTGATAATACAATTTGAATAAATGTTATGGCTAAAAAACTGAAAATACAATAAAAATGGTCTAACACTCCCCCTCAAGGGTGATGCCTACCTGGAAATCCTAGAGAGAATAAGATAAGAGATTTACATAAAAATTATAGTAATTTAAGACGTGATTCCCAATCCTATAAAATGCGGACGTATATGGATGTTTTATCAGGCCGCACTATTTGTATTCGAGCATCAACAGTTGCAGATAAACTATACACCAGTCAAGAGACTCGGTAACTGTGCAGATTGTTTATGACATCCCGTGTGAAATGTTTATAAACTAGACTTACTAGAACAAATGCTAGTTTTAATTTAATCAGGAACCATTCAGGGTCGGATTTACCACTAGGCTCGGGCGTAGGGGCGCAACTTTCCTAGGGGTGCACTTTTGGCGAGGAGAAAATGTGAAGAATTTTCCATCTCTTCTTTTAAAACTGCCAATATGGCGACCAGTTAAAATTTTAATAGTTTCACTGGTATGTGTGTTTAATGTTTTATTTTATTATTATTTTCATGTTTGTTCTTGTTAACAGTAATTCTCAAATAAATGCACTAAAATTAGTGTAAATAATTATAATGCCGTTACTGCTTTTTATATTACACATAGCGAGAGGACAGAAGAGAGTAATAATTTAAATAATGTGGCGCTGAAAATGGGAAAAGAAAGCGAGAAGAATCTTGGGGCGCCTAGATGCAGACATCCGGCCCTGTGTATATGAATTTTGCTCCAAATTACGTAAGGAGTACGGCCTGTGTGAGCGTGAGATGATAACTCTTCGATAATCATCCTATATAATCACGAATTTGTCTCATATAAGAATTCCACTATTTGACAGTTGTGTTGGCATTTCTTTTTATAGCTGTTTCCGTGAAATAAGCGGTTTTTTTTTTTTTTTCACTACTACGAGTGATTTTTGCACTGACACACTCAGCGGGTTCTCAAACTGTGCAGTTTATTAAAGATGAAAGAATTTTCCTGTAGAAATTTTTACACGATAGTATTAGAACTATCAAAAAATGGAATTATTACGCGAGACAAACTATATCCACCCATGACCGGAGAATACATACACTGAAAAAAGAGTATAGTTGCAGGTACCACATGTGTGTTAAAATAGGGACAACAAAATAGTTTGGTTGTTGGTACTACTCTTGACAGTTCCTTCAACAATCTGTCGTGTAGAAGAAACAAAGAGCCTTGTTGCTTTTACAAACCAGATGGTAACTTCTACAAAACTGATTGTTGAAGGAACTGTCCAGAGTAGTACTAAGGTTAATTCTACTACAGGTTAGAAAGAAAATACGTTTTCTTATGGGAGAGCTTGGCACAGGGAAAATTTCTGCCACTAGTTTCGCTTCAATCGCTAAGTGACCAGAAAAATACGAAACCGTAGTGAAATTAAATATAAATAAACTTTGAAATTATATTAGTAATTTAATTTAATTTTAAAGAGAAACGAAACCGATTTGGCGTTTTAAATTATCAACTTAATGTAACTTAAAATTCAGGAAAGCTCTGTGATTGGTCAGTTTGGTGCATTAGCGATACCAGCGCTCAAGTGGCAGAAATTTTCCCTGTGCCAAACTTATAACATTGATCTTTCTAACCTGTAGTAGAATTAACCTTAGTAGAACCTTTGAATATATATACTGGGTAGAAGTCGCGAGCCTAGGTTAAATTTTCTAATACGGTGTTGGTGAACTTGGATAATCCACCACCGCAATCGCCACCGTCGCTGGGGCATCACCTTGTGCTGGCTCCTAGCGGACAATGGTCGAACTCTTCAAACCCCCATCCCCTTCCACATCCGTCCCCCAACATGCATTGTCCTTCACCCCCGCCTGCTACACCACCAACACCACCACCTCTCACTCTGACAGGTCTATGACACACTCCTGTTGAACGACCTTGAGCTGCTCGGGAATGTTTCACCCCCAAGAGAACTAGGAAACTCTTCTTCCCCGTGTTTCGCCAGTCCTAGCATTGTGTGTATGCGTTCTGTAAACTGTGTTCCAATTTCTTTTTGTGTTTACAGAAATTTAGTAAAATATAATTTAAAAATACCCGCCCGACTTTAAGCCACCTAGTGTTAGTAATTTGCATTGTCGTGCTCTCTACTGAATCAAAACATTTCATTGCAAAATATCGTGACCAGTGTGTAACTTATAAAAACCATGAATGCATATAATTTACGAAAAGGCCTTGAATAACGTATTATTATGTGTGAAACAAATACAGAGATGTAAATTTATATTTCCTGTACTAGAACGCTTGATTTCGTTTTACGAAAAGGAAACCCTGGAAAAATTGATTTGAATATGCGAAGTCGTGCTATTTAAGCATTTCCTGTATCTAGACATTGCTTATTTTAGGTTCGAGGAAAATTCTTTCTTTCGCCCAATAACCAGTACAGAAACGCCGTCCCGGCCCTCTGAACAAATAGTCTACACTTACTTTCTAATACACTTTGAAGTGCATGTGGCCGATCGTCCCGAAGAACGACTTACGAAATTAGGAAAACAACTTGATGTATGCTATA
>PNEQ01002081.1:33045-60804 GCA_003012365.1 Medauroidea extradentata | reverse complement strand
CCCCCCCCCCCCCCCCCCCGTTTTTCACAGTTTCTGAAAATCTGTACGTACGACCGAGGTGTACGTATGAACCGGGTGCCGTATGAGCGAGGTTTGACTGTATTCACATTAAAATGAAAACTTTTTTCAAAGTTAATGTCTTAAGCTATAAAAAAATAATTTTTGATCATGGTAGGAATGTCTTTGTGAAAATGCTCACTTTGCCACAGATAGACTATAATAAACGTACAACTGAAGATAACACACTTGCTTCACAGCTTAAAACTATAAATTAAATATTAAAATTAGTTATGCAAAGATTGTTGTTACAAATACTTACTTTAAGCACAAGTATTGGTGCCTTCTTGCCAGGTATAAGCGCAGTGGTAATAATGACATCTACATCTCTTGCTTGCTGTGCAAACAGTGCATGCTCAGCTTCTATGAACTCCTTGGACATCTCCTTGCCGTATCCTCCGGTGCCCTCACCTTCTTCCTAAAAACATACACGTGCACCCAAATAACAAAAGTAATAACATTTAAAAATAACAAGAAAAAAGTATATTGTACAGTTTTGCTGGAATAATCTCATATTTGTAAAGAGCACATTACATAACCACAAACTAAAACACTCCATAAGAAAATTCTGTATCTGCCTACGCACTCTTACGCACCTTACTCAAAAAATTTAGGTGTCCAAAATAAGCGTGTGTGGCCTACATGCACACATGCATTTGAATTAGAAGTCTGCGCACTATGTGGGGAGCAGGCTATACCTGCCGTATGGTAACTTGGTACTTTCCGGAAGCCCTGCTTCTAGCTTGGATCTGTTTTCACACCAACTATGAATTTTTCTGCCAAATATAAACAATAACATTCCCAGGCTGACTGCTGCACTGCAAGCCAACCGCTGCACTGCAAGCTGACATACACTGTTCATCCGCCACCACTAACTACGGCACCTCTAAAATATTGTAACACATGCTAAATGTAATAAAGAATTTTTACTTCATTTCTTGAAATTGAACACATTATATACATATTCCATTACACAATTTTCAATATTTTAGCTGCCGCTCATAACCCGGCAGATATAAGTGCACCCCCCCCCCAACCACCGGAACTTAACACCAGTCAAGGCCCACAATAGGCTCCTGTCACGACCAGTGGCAGTTTGTGCTATTGGGCTGCAGCCCTCCCTGATTATTTTGGAATTACAGTAAGTAATTTTCACTTTAACAGCTGGTGTTATAGAATATAATTTGTAATTATATCTTTTGAACTACCTACTCGCCAAAACCGTCAGTTGATCACTAAGTCTGAGGAATGTGAGAAAGTTTTAAAGATTTACTTCTGTACGCGTTTCCTGGCACGGGCAGTCTGAACTAGGCAGGACTGCGAGGCGAGCAGACCATCTGACCTTGCTGGCGCATGCACAGAGTGCGCCCCGGTCTGGTGAACTCTAGAAGGGGGGTAGGGTTGTCTGACATTTGCCTTGGGCGTGGGCTGCAAGGCTCGCAACCCGTACAGTGCATCACGCTTCACTGAAATAACGACAAATGCAACTTGTCATTCAACTCACTTGTTTCGTGACATCACTGAAGTAAAGTGTACCAAAATTTCATGACCTGTCTTACACACCGTGGTGCTTCCTAAGAACTTTTCACATTTTACGTATGCGACTAATTAATTAGTAAAAAAAAATGCTAATATCGTAACATCATCTTCACTCAAAACCCAACTGAAAAACACGTTTAAAAAAACTGGTCTAAAGTAGCACATTTCTACAAATATGGAATTTTTAAACCTATAATGGTAAAAAGAATAGCTTATTTTTAATATTCTGCCATAAAATCCCCTCAAATTGCAACAGATTTCTCGAGGCAGGACGATAAGTTTTGGATGTTGCTCCTTCACGCCAAGACATTACAGTAAACATAATTTGTAGCTTATTATTTCACACAAATTATAACGTACTTCATACCAAATAACAAATTAACATCAACATAAAAATACAAAGTAAAATAGACGTGACATTGTTATTCATTTTTAAATAACGTACTTTATTCCGAGCCCTATACTGAACCACATGGCGGAGAAGTAAATAATTAAACTCATAGACGAAAATTTCAAAACTTGAATTTCTGTCCAGCCACCACCATAACCATTCATCAAATACAAAGGATTTTTCTTTAACTGGACGTCCTATTCAGATACTTTCAAAATTTGTTTTATTTACGATTCCGCAGTAGACGAGACAGAAAGCCATAAATAAATATACCGTCCCTATACGCGAGTATTACGTAACAGGGGGAATTACCATTAGAATTTACCATTCTATATATATTATTTCACTGAATTTTTTGAGATATTTAGTTGGCTTTCAATATTTAAGGTCTTACGAGTTATATTCTTTTGTTTATATTTTAATTATTACCTTTCCCAATATTTATAAAATTCGTTGTTTGAAATCTCTAACCTCCCTCCTTGCGTATGGCCTTTACCCTATATAGGCCGTTCACTATAAAGAGAGCACAGTTTAACAAGTTATTGCGAAGTTTGTTCTAAGAAAAGAACAACGAATTAACTTCACGTACAAGTAACGGGTATCCACACATTAGTTAAGTGACCATTTAGTTGAAACATGTTTTTGACTCAATAATTTCATTTTCAAATACAGCGAGATGTAGTAAAGTTGAAAGTGAGAAAAAAAAATCTATAGTGCATTAAATTAAGAGTGTAGTTTTGGTGAAACTTTGAGATTTGTGAACCTTAAAAACATCTAAGCTATATTGTCAGTCCGATGTCTGGACAGCACTCTCCGACACTATTTCGACTTGGCGTAACTTTCCACGCAACTACCCTTGTTTTTCTCCATCTTCTTGCTACTTCAAATGCTCAACACAGTAATCCAAAGGTATGTTACATTTGTGAAAATTATGTTTGTGGATTTTGTGAATATTGTTCTAAAATATTACAGTATTCCAATGGTACGTTCAATTTGTTAAAATTATTTTTGTAGATTTTGTGAATTTTGGTCTAAAAAAAATTAATACCATGAAATGTTTTAAACTGTTTGAGAAAATTGAATAGCGGTAACTGCTTGAAACGTTTCATTTCCTCTTCTTGCGATTAGGGAGGCCCCTTACCAGATTGATTCTTAAAAAAAAAAAGTAATCTACCAAAAGTATATTTAATGTTTAGACAAGAGAACTGCTAAAATAGCACCATTTTGCATCTTGAAATACAAATTTTTCTGGGGGAGGACCTCTGAACCCCCCTCCATTTATTGGGGGATAAATGTTCCTCCTCGTATGCACCCCTAACTATGTCAAAATCATCGAGCTGTGCTTGATCCCAACACTACCACCATGTACAGAGACACATGCACCTGATGTCCTTGGGAGTTGTTCCCACATGAAATACTCCTAGCTGTGCTTGATCCCAACACTACCACCATGTACAGAGACACATGCACCTGATGTCCTTGGGAGTTGTTCCCACATGAAATACTCCTAGCTATGCTTACTGTCTCAACAACAGTCAAAGAACTAACAGCTATTACTACTCTAATGCAGTATCCCACTAATTGAAGCAATCCCTACTATCATCTATTCTAACCGCTCATCTGGGAGGTGTTACATCAACTAAGAAGTAGCAATCTAATCAGGGCCGGATTTACCATTACAACTAGGCCCGGGCCTAGGGAGTAAATTTCACAGGGGTGAAGATGTGAAGAACTTACTGTTCTTGAAAGTGCTGATATAGCGACCAGAAAAAAAAAACAACAATTCTCTTTCTTTATTAATATTGTGACAAAGCTGAAAACTTGTAAATTTTTGGAAGTTTAATTTTTTTTTATTTTTTATGACACAGCCTATTTTCTGATAAGTTTCTTTTATTTCTTTTATTTTATGGTGAATATAGTTAAGTTTTTGTGTTAAAGTATGTAGGTTTTCACAGATATTTTAGGCATAGTTCTGTATAAACAGTTTGTGTTTCTCGAGAACTTGGGACGCAGTCGAACACTTTGGCAAGTGGATGCAGTCACGGGACAGCCAGATGGTTTGTATGCGGGATGGCGTGAGAACATTCCTGCGTTTTCCGGTGGCTTTCCGTGGTGTGCCATCCTCGTGTCCTAAGGTGTTTTGCTTCATGTCCCTGAGTTATTTAGAAACGTTTTAAAAGTTATGCGTGGTTTGTTTCGTGAACAGTTTTACAGCTCTGCGTCACTGTCCGTTATCTGTAGGAGGAGGGGTTTGGCGACTGGTGATCCCAGCAGTTTAGTTTGATGGCGTGTAAGGGGAGCAAGGAAGGAGGTAGGAGCTGAGGAAGGAATAATGTGCTGCGCGTTGATTGGCCGCCGGCGATCAGGTGATGCGCGCTCAAGAGAGAATTAGGAGAGTAAGTGAGAGGGCAGGAGCCGAAGCCTTGGTAGAAAAGGCTATTTTCGAGTGGAGGGGTGCAGTTGTTGTACAGCGGGGCTGTAATCGAACGAATGTTCTCGGCTGGAGGAGCCGAAGTTGAGCTACGATCATGAAGGTCAAGTAATCAATGATTTAGTTTTTTTTTCTCTTCTCTCTCGGGTAGGGGTGATTTCCCCCAGACTAGCTGGAGGAAATGCCCAATCTGTTCGTTTCTTGTTTAAATTCTTAAGTGGTCTGTAGTTGTTAAGTCGTAGCAGTCGTAAAGTAGGAGTCTACACAGACGGGCAGCTGCAGCCAAACAGATACTAACGGTGTAGGCGAGCCATTATGGCCTGAGGTATCTTTATTTCTGCTACCTTCCTGGTAGCAAGCACTTCATTCTTTCTAGTTCACTATCTGTCTCTTTTTTTTTTCCCCGTTTTTAAATTTTTATGAGAATTTATTTTCTTTACATTTAGCCATTTTTAATATTTTCTTTTACTTCGTTTACTCATTTATTCTGATTGAAGTTCAGCTTCTTCACGTCGGTGTTAGGCACTTACTGTTGTTATTGTAACGCATCGGGGAGCATTGGAGCTCGCTTTTTTACTTCATTGTCGTTTTTATTAAGCTTAAATAAATGAAACCAAATGTTAATCATTATTTTTCCTTTTTGATGTTTATGACATTTCCCGTCTAAATTTTTCATTAGTTTAAAGTATTAATTTTTTTTACTATTCACTTTTGACCATGTTTAAAGTTACTAGGGAAGTGTTTTCAATTCGTAAGAATTTAACATCACTTAAACGAACCTTGTTGTTTAACTGATGATTCCAAAGGCAGCGATCTCCCTACTGTTTTGTTTTTTATTATTTTATTTCTTATAAAGAAAGTAATCATCAGAGCTGTTCTGAATATGTTTCACATTACTTTTTATTGTAATTAGTGTCTCGTAGGAGACAATTTTCAGACATTTGTAACCATATCAGCCGATTTTTAGCTGCTGTCACATACATAATTTTTCTTGGTATTTTATTTGTAAAAGATAAAGGTTCAATTAAACTATGTTATAACCAGGGAATAAGTTCTCTATTTTTTTTTACAGCTCCCCTTCTTAAATAATATTAATTACTGTTGTAGTTTTCTTTTTCTACCATCATTTCAGATTCTTTTTCTATTCTATCAACATTTCTGCCTAGAAATTAACTTATAGTTAAAAGGTATTTTGTCTTTTTTATATATATTTTATTTTACTGCTTTTAAACTCACCACAGGAACATAGATCCTTGGTCCCTGCTCTACATAAGTTGAAGGTTATAATATGAGCCTGTTTAGGCTTGGTCTACCCCCCCCCCCCCAATAGCCTGTGAAAATAATTTAGAAATGTTTGTTTTTGTGTTCTAGTCTTAATGTTATATTAAATGTGACCACTGGACACATTTAATACATTTTTGTGCCCACCTAGGGCTACCTTCACTAGTCTTTAGGGACGAGTTTTGTAGGTACGTCCACTGAGGGGCGCTGGTGGAGGCTTTGCCTATCTTGTTCTTTCCAGTCTACTTCATTGCTTAGTCCACATGTCGCTAACAATATTATATGATCAACGGATTACAGTAATTTTCAAATAACTTAGTATAGTAATTTTAAATAATGTGGTGTTGGAAATGAGAAAAGGATGCAATTTGGTAAGGAAGGATGGAAGAGAGAGACTGCGGGCGCCCTGATTCTCACCGACCTAGGGCGCCTACAAGCATAAATCCGACCTTGGATCTAATGCCGCTATTTGGCCTCATGTACACTCTTTCAGGAGGATGGAGGAATAGGGGATGCAGGACTGAGCAACTTGTCACATGTGCACGGTCTCCATACTGCCCCTCCCTCAAAGCATGAATGCCTAGAGCAGATGGGAGAAATAATTACTACACAGTGTGACATCCACAAGGTCTTGGTGTCACATTTTGTTTTTGAGCATTTTGAGCATTGTTGCAACTTAAGAAATGTCACTGTAGTGACTGTTCCATAGTCTAAACACGCACATGACTGCGAGGAGTGGCATGACTGGTTGAGCGTTTTTCACTGCTGGCTGTCCTGTGGCACTCCTGGTGTGAGAGAGTGGTCAGTTGGCAGTAGTCAATCTTAAGTCATTGAGCACATAGGAGGGTCTGTCCGTGTGTGAGATACTGTGCAGCAGCAGTGAGCTGGGGGTATGGTCGGTGCTCATCAGCACACAGTGAACGAGCCTGAAGGGCCGGGCAGTTTAGGTGACTACGTTGGCAGCGAGAGAAGTGAACGAGCCATTTCAGACATTGTTCACCAGGAACATGGAGAAGGTCGCTATGCGAAGCTTGTGCAATGCTTGTGGACTTTCAATCCTGCGTTTGAACATAAAAATTGTGTCATTGGGCTGACAAGTTTCTGCCCTAGTTGCGTGGCCATAACTTTGTTTTGCTGGCGCTATGTTCTTGTGTTATTTGGCCATGGTAACTGTGCCACGTGTTGTATAGATTGTGGTGCAAATTACACACTTTGATTAGTTGCAAGGGGTGAATTCCATGACTGTTGGTTTGTATTATTTAACATGGGCTAGCGTACGTGGTTCAGATATACGTTGTAGCTTGGGGATAGCAATTTTGGTCCAGTAATTAATTTAGGACAGTGGGCACCAATATGCTGTAACTTGGTGTGCAACATTTTTTTTTACACAGTGTTATTTGTGCTGCGTAATACGTTGCCCTTCTGTGCTCCGTCAAATGAGACCTTTGGCTGCATCACCGAGTGGACATACTGTACGTGAATTACGATTTGTTTACGACATACAGTAGCTTAACAGATGTGTTCTACACTTGACAGTTTACTGCGTAGCACCACTACTGACTCTCAATGCATCTGTGCACAGCATTTTGCGAGCCAAAAGTATATATTTTTTTTTTTTGGAAAGAGGAAATGTAAAGTTACTTAATAATGTGTAAATTAGTAGATAATATTGCTGTTACTACCCTAACGTAACCCATTACTGAGACAATTACTTTTGGTGCTGCCCATTTGAACAAAGTTCTTTGGCACATTATACAGCGGCAATATACAGTTAGTCTTGAAACTGTTCGCGTAGGACCTTTATATTCTCATCCTATGTTTGTTCTACATTTGTTTTATTGAATTTCTTAAACATTCCCATCGTTCAACAAATGTATTATCTATGTTTGGTATAGTTGTTAAAGAAATTTGCTGGTTCAGTCACATTAGACAATTTGTATGGACAGATATAATTGTTTGGCAGCTGATTGAATTCAACATTGTATATTTTGTAATTTGTAGCTTGTATTACGAATAATGTAACAAATCAAAGCAGCACAGTTGTGGTTTCCCTTTGTATTTATGTAATTTATTTAGTTTATATATACGCATGTGTGTGTGCGCGAGTGTTAGTGTGTGCGTGCATCTATATTAGAATACCAATATTACGAATATTGGATTTTACAAAGCAGCAATTTTACGAAGTCATCTTAAGGAACCACCAAAAAAATCTTCTGTATTAATTTTAAAATTAAAAAATCTGTCAAACTGCGGCAGCTGTGATTCAAAACAAGTGTATTGTATGGCACTTGAAGGCAAATTTTCTGCGCAACATGCGCAGCAACAGAACAGAGAATCCTTTCCAAACCTACTGCAAGTCACAGTCCTCTACGACCAGTGTTAGTAAACCACAGCACAGCAACAAGTCCAATAACCAATAACTGAGCACGTTACACATCCTCTACACCTTCATCCTTTCATCCCTTAGTTCCGTGATCGCTTCAGTTCACATTTTGTTACATTTTGCGATATTTCTACAGTTTGATTTTGGCTTTTCATCTGGTTTTTGAGTTGGGATTGCATTTGGATTGACTGTAGAAAGTTTTGATGACCTACTTATACTGTTCTGACATTTACTTGGGCTTAAGACTTTAAATTTTGAATGTGGTGTAGAAAATACACTAGTTCAGAAGTTGCAAGAAATGTATAGCATACATTCCAGACAAAAAATAACCACAGCCTCAAATGTTCTCACTTATCTGTAAACGGCGTTCACCAATCTAGAGTATGTTTCATTTGTAAGAAGTTTATCTACTGAATTATAAACTATCATTTTGTCAATTCATTGTATGAGTTTCTACAATCAAATACCACTAATGCATTTGTTAATTAAAGTGATTCAGCAGCCATTTACTTTTTGTATGGGACTACGGTATACAGTACTTACTCTCATAATTTGCACAATTTTTATCCAAAATTTTAAACTGAAAAATCGGGGTGAGCATAATGTGTGCCAATTTCCAAAAAATCAGCGAGATCACATAAAAAAAGAAGAAAAAAACTGAAATACTTTTACTAAAATTATCTGAAAAGAATAATACTATTGTAACTTGAAAACAATTTAATGATGATTAGGTTATGACTTATACTGTAAATATAATTTTCAATGTAAGGTTTTTTCAAAAACTAAATTTTCTGAGTTACAATCCTTCATGTAAACCAAAATATAGATGTTACCTTGTTCCCACTTCGTAGCACACGTAACAAATAGAGCACTAGATTTTTAAGTTTCCATATATTTTGTTTGTGAATTCTAGCTATTAAAATATCAAAAACGTAATGTGGTAAACGAATAAATTAATAAAATAGAACCAAGTAAACAAAGTGAAAACTAATCATTCACTAATCACACTTTGTGCAGTGGAAAATAGTGTTCGTTGGTACAAGATATTCACTTCATAAGTGGTTGAGTAGCTTCAGCTGGACTTAGGACGGAACACGCCCAAAGAGTATCTTTGTGGGAAACATTCCACTCTGCAGCATGCACTGCGTGCTAGATGTGAAATGCTGCAGTAGACACTCCATTCTACCTCACTCACTCCAGAGACTAGCTCGAACATTTCCGAAGCGGTTGTACAGATACCTTAAGCATGCAAAATGAAACGCTAGGTTGGAAGGTGAAGGGGAGCTGGGAGTGGCACACATAGCAAATGAACCCGAAAGCAAGTCTGAAAGTTTCCGAACCTGAACCAACACACAGCTGCTGCACACAAGCGACCTTCATTCTTCTCTCTCTCGTTCCTTTATATGCTCCTGACCTTGTCTTGTCTGCTGAGTGCAGGCACGTTTAAAAATAGCTTGTGTACAAAAACAACACACTTATTGCAATGAGTAAGCTGCCGAACTAGGCGACACTGGATGCACTGCCACGTAAAAAAGCTACAGCACAAATTATGCAACATTTTTTAGTTCAGTGAATGAAGACCGAAAGTCAAGGTTCGCAATACGTAATGGTGCAAATTATGCGCATAATTAAGGGATGTATATGTTCTCTGAGATATATGTAATCCAGAGTGTACATACACAGACACAGAGACACACACACAGACATTTATTCGGTGCAATGTAATGGTGTAGCTATGTTAGTAAACTGCCAACGAAGACTTCCATGCATGGTACTTTTTACAGGATTTGATGTTCATACACACTTCTAGATCCTCGTGTATATTTACACTGTATGCGCATGTTTGCACGGCCTGTGGAGAAGTGCTCCAAGATGAATCAGACGTCTTATTCCCTGACAAGCCAGTCGATTTGCCGCATGAGGGAGGGGGATAAAGCATGTAACTGCCAATGTCATGAGCATTCTCCCTGTCCCTGATCGACAACGTTGCCGCACTGCACGCGCAACATACTGTAGTTGCCCCGCACCATTTAGCCGATTTGAGTCATTTTCTGAGGCAGTAAGTATACTTACACTTTTGTAGACAATTAATGGTCACTCATGCGCGTACAATAAGTGTAATAATCAATTACGAGATGGTGATTTGTAGCATTTAAAAAAATAAGAATTAGAACTTTGTATTATTGTAAAAAAAAATTAATAAAACTAAACATATTAAATTACATAGGAAATAGGTCTCAAACAATCTTGGTGCATCTTATAAATACATAACAATACATTAACATATTAAGGAACAGATTGGAAGTTTATTAATTGTGTTCGTAGACATGGTTAACGTTAAGCTTCTTCCATCCTACCATAAGTCACTATAAGGTTGTATTTGCTGAAGAACCACTCCGCATCGACACAGTTTGTAGGAGCCCACAAACGTTTGAGGGCAACATCAAAAAATTTCTGATGCTGCAACTTTAAATTGAGCACCTTTATTTTAAAGACAGTCAACTTCACAACTGTTACTACTTTATGTTACACGGTGAGCATGAATCTTTCATATCCTTCAAAATATTCTTCCTTTGAAAAAAAAAAAAAAAAAAAAAAAAAAAAAAAAAAAAAAAAAAAAAAAAAAAACCTTCCATTCCTCCAGAGATGACAGATTTATCATAAGTTTTGCTGAGCACTTCTTCATGCACCCTCTCAGTTGTTCTTTCATCTACTTATTGGTGGTCACAGTAGCAGCATACATCGACCAACTTCTGTTGCTGATGGCAGATGATTACAAGCATAATTTTTAGTGTAGAACTAGCACTTTTCAGCTAATCCCAAAGTTTGTACCCATATGGATACTTGGACCCTTCAAACATATTAATCAGATATCTTTTCAAAAACCTCAGATACAAATACAATTTTTACCTTCAACTGTGCAGCTGACTGTCTGTCCTCAAACATTGATATTACACTAGCTATACTGCTGCTGTGGCTTTCTTCATCAAGGCTGCTAAAAAAATCCACAAGAACATCAACATATTTGCTTAAATTCTGCACAACCTCAAACAACGAGTTCCAGCAAGTTATCACTGGTGCAGAAAACAAGATGGAAGGAAAGTAAGGACGGTTCTCCTTAATAGAGTTCAAGTGCTTGTTCCTCATTTTTCTGGAGTGAAAAAATGCCATCTTAAGCTTTGATACGAGTAGGTAAAACTAGAAAGTTTCTTCAAAAATATATCACCAACTAAGTTCAGTTAATGTGCAAAACACTGAAAATCGAGCAGGCGATCCCCAACTATAGTTTGTAATGCTTGGAAACATTTTCCCATGTACCGTGCTGAGAAGGAAACAATTCCAAGAATGTTGTTGTACTCTATGTCGTACGCCTTTATGCAGTCAGTAATTGCCTAGCTGCATGTACAGTAGTTCCATTTGCTGTTTTCAGGAACGAGCAGTTGGCCTAATAAACTTCTTGTTCAGCTGTTGATGTTCGAGTCCTAAATAAAGTTTGCCATCCAAAGTTTCGTCAGCCATTACAACTGGTTTGTCTTTTAAAGCAGCTGTAACTTTCAGTTTCATCTCCCCTCCACAAGCTAGCACATAACTGCTTCGTAGTGTGCTTGCACCAGGCAAGTCTCCTCAGCCAGGTACATATCTGCAAATGAAAATAAATGACCATCTTACTGAAACAGTTCAACAATAAAATAGTGTATGCAAAAGCCATGGCTGTTTTAATGTTTTACCCTGCAATTAATAGTTTCGACTAAAATTTCAGATTGCAGGAAACACAAAATGTCTTGATCATTTATAAGTTTGTCTACTGCTTAATTTGATTACATTGTCATTCCTAAGTTAAGGTTTCAGCACTAAATGACAAAAGTCTAGACATTTGAATTTTATTAAAATCACTCAAAACACCATAAAATTTATAAACAGTGAAATATTAATCATATTTAAAAGCAACTTACTTAGCCAAATACTCCCAAATGGTTGGGCAATCCAATTTGTGGATAGGAATACTGGATTTGTTCATCAGATTTGATGTGTTTCTGTAGTACGTCCTTTTTCTTCCACTCTAGCTGGTAATTACACAATTTACATATTAAAATATTACTGTCACTTTCATAGAACTTTTCGTATTTGTATTAATTTATGTGGTCACAAACTTTATTTGGTCCCAATTTTAGAGTCCCAAACAACCATTCATGCACGTGTTTGTAAACACACTGTTTTCCACAGATAACAAAAGATGAACATGTTTGTGTCCACTTGTACAATAGAAAATGGAACTTGCATACATCAAAGCAATGCAGTACAGATGTTATTGAAATATGGAGGCCTATAAGCCTTCAATCTGTCGTCTATGAAACGCACCCAGCAACTAATGGAGAGATGGCTGATGACACTTCTAGATGTTTGAGTACTTGGTATTTAGTAATTGTTTTATTCAGAATACTTGCAGTACCAAGGAATCAAAAAATCGAATTTACCTATCCCTAACACACATGCACACAAAGCAAACTAGAAAAGTTGAAATAACGTTCACACTTCCTACAAACCTTCAAGGAAACCTCCAGGAACTCTGCACCAAGTGATTCCACCTGCTCTCGGACGCTTGCTCGTGTATCAAACCCTCTGACTATTGCTCCCATGTGCTTTGCTTGGGCCATAGCTGCCAGGCCAGCCACTCCACCACCAATCACCAGCACCTTAGCCGGTGGTACCTTTCCTGCCGCAGTTATCTGTCCTGTAGTAACATAACATTATCTTATGAGACAACCTATGCATCTTTGCTATAGTAGATAAGAGTCTTTGATCAAAAGACCAATGAACAGCATAGCAAGTTACATACTGCACCTTGTTTTTATGAAATTGATTTTGAAGTAATACCTCCCGTAAATCTGCACCTGACAGCAAAAGTGATATTATAAGCTAACTTGTTTTTGATGTTTAAAGGGATGTTCGGTGCCAGATTGTTGTGCAGTTATATTACCTCATCAAAACTATTTAAAGCAGTTCAAATTCTCATTAAATTGTCATATCAGCAATATCACTTTTAATGGGTTTATGTGACAGACATCCCACTAACCCAACAGACACACCACAGAGTGCATTAAGTTTATCTGAAATGAGTCACTAACAGATGTTTGATTCAGTCACCTATGGGCATTGAAAGATCAGGGTCACACTTATTCCCTAATAGTGATAGTAAAGTGCACCAATACTAACAATATTCCCCAATAGTAATAGTAAAGTGGTCCAATACTAACAATATTCCCCAATAGATCTCCTCTCTCCTCTTACTGCACAACTTGACACATCACCATAGTAGCTTGTCACATTGTAGAAGGGACTGTGCACCTGTTACTGCCAACATACACTACGAGTCATACCAAGTGAGGTAGCGCAACAGTAACACACTGGACTCTCATTTGGGAGGACCTGGGTTCGATCCCCGGTTCTGACCATTCTGTTTTCAGTTTACCACGGTTTCCACAAAATCATTTGAGGCAAATGCTTACACGGTACCTTAGCAAGCGTCATGGCCGACACCATTGTCATTTCAGGAGTAATGCCGCTGTTAATCAAATTTTTAGTTAAAATAAATTGGTTTAGTTTTTAGTGTACCAAAAAGTCGCTAATTTTCAATATAAAATCCTTTACATTTGTAATTTTTTAGAAAAAAAAATCCGTAACTTTTATCACATAGCACATGACAACCCACTTCAGTGTACCTTATTTTGTTTCAGTAAGTATACGGAGGATGTACGCTATCATAACATGAAAATTTACACTTTTAAAATGTATTATTTAAATATTATGCAAGCTAAAATATTTCCATTAGAGTACAATGTAGTTATTATGGAAAGGCAAGTTGTGTGCGAGCACAGCATCGTGTTCCAGTGGAGGGGGAACCAAATACAGCAAACAGTTTTAATTAAATCCAACTCTCACTCCAGGTCCAGCTCCACAGCCGACCTGAAACTGAATTGCTCTGCTGCCAGTGCTGTGATTGTGGATGCAGTGACAGTATTATCCAATTTAAAAATGGTAATGGAAATAAAAAATTTTGTCCAGGACTGTTAAGGGATTCCAAGCTTCACTTCTTTATAAGTTCTCAATGAATATGAATGATGGAACAAAAATTGTACCCACTAACTTTAGCATGTCATTCCTCAGTTAAATATACATAGTTTGAAAAATTGTATGTATCCAGCTCCTACAGCCTAACTGTAATCAGAAAAAAATTATGAAAAATTAGGCAATCTACCCTGTTTGAAAGAAATCTTACTTTACAGCAAAGAAAAGCTTTAAAAACATATTTGATGTAATGAATTGTTTTTCTTAATTGTTTGTGAGAATAATTTTATTTCCAATAGTAACTTCACCATATATACTGGCAGTAAAGTGTTTTAACGCTAGCTCCTTTTTGTACTACTGCTGTTTACTGTATTGGCACTGTGGCAAAGTAAAGTATTTTTTAAGTGCACTTACTTTTCTTGCAATATATTACACAAGTTACATAACACAAGCCCTGACAAGAAGAAACACGAAAAGGGATGAGAACATAGCACAGAGTACTGGGCTCCGACAGACTGGCTAGACTCATTCGCTATGCACGATCCACGTTTGCTCGGCAGATTCTGGATGGTTGCCACCAGTTCCAACTCCCTTTCTGAGCTCGAAACCAGAACTGTTGTGTACAATTTCAACGCCCATCTCGTGCTAGGAACTGAGTTCCTGCTTATAATAAAAGACTGAGTGTTTTCACAACTGAAATATCAATCTTACCATTATAATATTCAAAACGTTGTACCCTGTACATTTTATCATAAGTAAATTACTATGTGCAAATTATTTTAACTGGAACACAACACATATTTTATAACCATACTGTTGCCTGTAAGTGAACACATTTATTATGACCACTTATTTTTCAACCCAGTTTTGACAAATTATTAAACATTTGGTTTTGAGAGGGAAGAAGGTTAGAGGAATCAACATAAAATAGTTTTAATGGAGGTTTCATTTTTATGGTCAGTACACATTTAAATCTTTTAAAGTTGCCAGACAGCCAGACCCAATAGGTCTGACGGACATGGATCCAGGAACCAGTTCTGAAGAGCTGGATGTGGACTTGGATCCAGGTCCAAAAAATATCTTAACATACCCACCTCTAGTAATATAAGGAAAACAAGGTGATGCTTTCTATAGATGTGGGAGTAATCTTTTATGAAATTGGGAAGTATCACTGAAGTGCAAGCAAGAATTATATAGGTTATGTTTTGTGCCTATTGTAACATGTGGAGCACAGAAACAAGGATTATCAATACATGAAACGAAAGAAAAATGGAGGTTTTGGTGATGAAGTTTGCTAGGAGTATGGCTGTCATCAGAAGAGACAAGTTGAAGAATGAAGCGTTACGAGAAAGAGTTAAGGTCCAGGGAAACCCAGAGAGATTGTAGAGGAAGCACAGTTGAGGTGGTATGGGCATGTATAAACAGAGCAGTGAGAGGTTGCGAGGAAAATGCTGAAACTGAAGTACAGTGGAAGAAGACCTAAGGGAAGACAGAGGACTAGATTAGAGGAACAGGCGAAGAAAGAAGTGAAAAGAAGAGGAGCTGACTGGGAAAGCATAAAAGAAGAAGCGTGGTGGGAGGACTGAAGACAACGGAGGCGTTTTACCAGGCCGACCGAGCCGAAAGCAGCATTGGATAACGATAACAATATTAAATGTACTAAACAAAATTTCATTTGTAACCCAATAAGCAAATTAAATTCCAGTTGACTCTGAACTTGTAATATTCTGTTTTCAAGACATTTTGATTAATGTTTATGAAATATTACTGATAATGTGTACTGAAAGAAAATACCGTATTTACTCGCTTTTAAGACATACATTTTTGGAGGCTTTTTGAGACCTAAAAGTGGGCTGTGTCTTAGAATTGATGACGTCTTACATTCGTCAGCATTTTAAAAGATGTAGACAAAAAAATTTTGTAAAAAAACATTTGTTCCGATAATTTGCTAGCATGTACTTACAAAGTGGAATGTCACGTCTTTAATCTATAAATAAGCATTGAACAAAAACCCCATCTCAATTCACATTGCGAACGGTAACAAAAACTAGTTGTATTTGAGTCTTAGGTAATTTTGTAACACCGCAGTGAAGCGCACAGCCACATGCCTCATGTGCGGAGCAATTGATAACACAGCAGAAATTTTCAAGATCAAGAGTTACTGCCTGAAAACAAAAACAACGGTAGAGAAAAAAGATGTGTGGCGTAGACGAACGGTGATAACATTAAAACTCCATAGTGTTAGAGTTATCTGTATTTTCTTTTGGTCGCCCTTGTTCTTCACTAGCTTTGTTGCTATTTAATTGCATAAGTTTGTGTACTTTTGAGTACCGAACAGCGTTTACTAGCGATTTATTGTGCTTAGCTGTACTTATGCAATATGGGGAGCGCTAGTAGAAAATCAGACAATGCAAAGTTTAAGCGGCAAGTTGTAATTGACAGTGTGTGACGTATTTCGAGATATCACTGGGTTGTATTCATTTTTGCTTCTTTTATGAAATGAGAGCCATGCGTCTCCATTTAGTCTTTTTTTATGGTAAAACAAGTGCAGTAGGGTTGTTCTAATTTTTTGCTTCTTTTATAAAATGAGATACTTGCTTGTCCATTTCGTTCTTTTTTATGGGAAATAAAGTGCAGACTCTGTCTCCCGTTTTTCTTCTCGATCTTCTACTATACATTGTAAGGTGGCTGGGACCTTGAAGGGGGAAGAGGGGAAGATAAACATGTAACTCTGCTGTGGCAAGACAGGAGGAAAGCTGCACGTGATTATCGAAAAGTTATGGGGGAGGTGGAGGGAGGCGGTGAAGCAGCTGTTGCTTCTATCAACACGCCTGTGTGTAACTTTGTTTTGGGCTGGTGGGCGACAAGCGCCAGTGCACGTGACAGCAAGGTCAGACTTGTTTTGAAAAGAAAGGCCAGAGTGCATCTTAGGCTAGCATACAAACTTTTTTTTAACATTTGTAGCTCTAAAAGTAGGGTGCGTCTTAAGACTCAATGGTGTCATAGACTCGCGTAAATACAGTACACTCATCCACCAATTGTCCGGCATTCAGTTATCCGGTACTTCAGTTACCCGGCACGGAACTGCCCACCATTTCTTAATTTTTTTTATGAAAAACAAAATTTTTTTAATTAAAAAAAAAAAAATGTATTTATATTTTCCCTGTTAGCCGCTGAGGTTATAGGAAACTAATAAATGAACACATGTATAAATATTTCTGTCAGAATTGCTGGTCCGGGATTCGAACCCAGAACCTTTAATACAGAGAACCAGTGCGCAACCCACAGTGCCACGGAGGTCGGCGTGATGCAGGCAGGCGGGTGGCTGAGCAGTAGAGTGACAGTGTGTTGTGACTATCCTCCTCTAAACGATAAGGGCCATGCAGTTACGTAATCGCCCTCCCAGCCGCCCTACCCCAGACGAGCAGGTAAATCCCAACGCGCTAAGACATGCATATCTCTCGTGTAATGAAGCAGTCTGTCGGAAAGTCGGATATTGGACGACAAACTAACTGCACAGCTTGCTCACACACGTATGTAAATTTGAGTTGTTTTTGTGTTGTGTTGCACGATGGCTACTAAAATGACAAATGTGAGTTCTGGTTCTATTAATAAATAAAAAATAAAAAAAAAGTGTAGTTTACCAAACAAAGTTGACATGAAAAAATAATTTGACGGTGGTACTTCTATGAAAGTTTAAATCATGGAAATACTGTAGCTGAGATAAAGAATGAATACAATCTACGTGATGTGATTTGGGCACCTGCCCGAGCTTGGGACAGCATACCCAACTCAGTTTTGCACAAGGCTTGGCATAAACTGTGGCCAACCTAAGCATTTGCAGATGTGGCCAACGACAAAGAAATTTACGAATTTGATTTACGTGATGAAAATGTTAAGGTATGGTTTCAAGTTAACATTGACGTCCCAGTAGTTCATCACTTCAATGACCATTAAATAACTGAATCTGTCACAGTTTTAGTACGTGACAGATACAGACACAAATATGTAGGATGACACATAATCGAGGAAGCACGTTATCGCGACGTTTTGCTGCTTAGAGCAGCTTCTTCGGGCAAAGAAGCTGCTCTAAGCAGCGAAACGTCGCAATACGCGCTTCCGTGATTATGTGTCATCCTATTTGTGTGTGTGTATCTGTCAAGTACTAAAACGTGAGTACTTGTGCTTCTGTCTTTTGTACATACTGATAGCCTAGCGGCCTCTTCCTTTGTTTTACAATGAATCTGTCACAGGCGTGACAAACAAATATGATAATGACAGTGTCAGTAATTACGAAAATACCGGCCACAAAAATCACGCAAGATGAGTGTCTTTATCATGTAGAGTGTTTAATAACTGGTCTGCAGCATCGAAGCTATTTCTCTGAGCAACAAATCATGTCCTTGCACATGATTCAGAAGCAGTTAATAAATGAGAGGCCAAGACACTTAAAACAACAACATTTGACTAATATACTGTATTCACGAAAATTGCCAGCCCCTACAAGTACGCGCACTGAAGCAAGTGATTCAACACCCGGCACGAGCAGTATGGCAACACCGAGCATGAGCGGCTTGACAACTCCCGGCACGAGCAACTTGTACGACATTAGTGTTAGTGATTAGGCCGGTAAATAAACGCGAGCCAATGGCAAACTTTAGTAAACTCGGAATGCTCACTTTGCATGTTACATACATACCTATTGCTGTGTAAATATTTCATAAGTAGTGCATGTAACTTATAAATAGTACATTATTAGGGAGTGAACAGTAAGTGGAAATAATTTAACATCATAATTAATAAAAATATATGTATGTGTAAAATCTACACACAAAGAAACTGCTGTAGCAAAGGGTGGCCAGTCACAGCTGATCCATGAGTCAGCGAGCGCCGAGCGACCACCCAGGACGAGACAGATTCGTGCACGGAGAGGAGGGAGGGAGAGCAGCCGCCAGTTGTGCAGATAACTCACAGGTACCGCCCGTGTCTTGTTAGTACGTAGTACAGTATTTACATTGATGATTTTGTGTGTCCAAAATATTTTTCACTGTATTTTAATAATAATGAATAGCCTCTTAACTAAAAGTATAGTATTACACAATTTTTGGTACAATTACTTTATATTTTGCTTATTTTTCATTCAGTTATCCATCCAATTCAAATATTCTGCAAACATCATCCCCCAAACATTCAGCAGAATAAGCAGTGGAGGAGTGTATTTGAAAGTTAAAAGTACTGATTAAAATATTTTTACCTAATTTACAAGTAAAAGACTTAGTGGCTGAAAATATCCCGGTTCAGTACATATTTAGTAAATTGTACACACACTACTGTAGTTAGAAAGAATATTATTACATAGATTACAATTAAAACAATCAATGTAGATCTAAGTTAAAAATACTAAAGAAAACGTACTATATGAAAGGAAATACACAGTAACAATTCCCATGTGTACCACTCCTTCCCTAATGCTCCCCCCCCCTTTCCACCTTAGGGGACTTCGCCTGGCAGAAGGGTCGGCGCATATCACGTAAGGCAGAACATACTCTCAGACTTCCCATTTGCAAATCAGGAGGGGATAGGGTTTAAGCCCACTACTCACAACTACAATCTGTAACACCCATTCATCATAACTCAACATTTATTCCGATGTTCTCATGAGAAAATTTCATTACACCTTAAGGGGATCATACCCATAAATTATTAAAAAGGCTCACACCCAGCCTTCAAAGACATTTCACACTCATTAAAATCCCTAACTGAGGGCTTAAAACCATGTACACGCTGCCCTATTATACACATTACCATCACAAGTAACAGATAAAATAAACTTTACATAAACTTTTAACTTATGCTCCAAACATCATCCTTAATTTGTCCATTCACTTTTACTGCCAGTTTATCCAAATATTTCTGGCATAAGTTTACAAAAGTCCTTAAGGGCAAATCATTGAACATAATGTTAACAATAGAGTATTTTCCCCAAACACATGCTAAATCTTGTTCATTCACTTATACTACCAGTATATCCAAATATTTCTGACAGTTTACAAAATTCCTTAAGGGCAAGTAGTGAACATAACAGAAATAATATAGTACTTTCACGAAATACACGCTTGTAAAATCTTACTAAAATCCTAATACAACCAAATACACACCATATGGGTGCTACAAATATTTCACATATTATGCAATTCAGTCATTATGCCACCCTGGACTCCTTCAACCTTTGGAGCAACATTCCACCGCAGTGACAGTTCGCCGACCATTACTTCCCAATCTCAAATTATTGAGAAGAGGTTCCAACTTTGCCGAGAGTTGCCAAGTAGAGGAATAGTCTTACCTTAATCATCCAGAACCAACCATGACGATGCCGGAAACGGCGAACAGGCCCATTTAACACTTTCCTCGTTTGTTAGGCCAGTCTAACCACCAAAGCGTGCGCGATCCTTTGTTTACTCGCCGTCTTCGACAGCAATTATTTTGGCAGCACAAAATGCATCGTACATCCCAAAAGGACAACTGCACTTTACAACCACGAGTCAGTGATACCACATTGCCACTCACGAGGCACCCCTTTGGTCTTCTGACCTGATTAACACTTTATTCATCGTTAGGCCATTCTAACCACCAAAGGCGCGCGATCCTTTGTTTACTCGCCATCTTCCATGGTAATTATTTAGGCGGTGTGAAATATGACTGGACTCCCTGCTGGACAATCACACATTACAGCCACGAGTCCGTATCACATTGTTACCTCTCACGAGGTCGCACTGCGGCCCTATCTATCAGTCTCTCAGGCCGGTATTCCTAAACATTTGTATAAGTTTTTAGGTGCAGCATATGTCATGCCTAGGTCTTATTGGTATTCCTAAACGTTTGTATAAGGGTTTAAGTTCAGGACATTGCTTATTCAGGACTAATCTGTGCCATTTCCTTGTTCTAATATAACTACGCATGCGCAGTACGCTTAGCCCTACAGACGACTACACACGTTACAACGTATTTTACAGCTTGCTGGACGAATATACTTTTTAATAATAAAAGAGAAAAGAAAAACATTTGAATCATACAGAAAATGAAACTTTGTGGCAGCAGGAATACTAAATAATAACCCACTAGCATTTTAAAAGTCTAAATAATCCAAAATCAACAAATTTGTGGTTTTAAAAGCATTGCAGTATACGTATATATTTTTTGTATAACGATACGAAAGTGGTTGAATAGCTCAGGTGCTAAGGTGTCTGTCCGGTAATAATTCAATTTGGGTTTGAATCTCGGTCACTACAGTTTTTTTTTTTTTTTTTTTACTTTTTTATATGTTATTTATTTATGTATCACAATAAGGTAAAAATTAATTAATGTTTATTTCCATAAAAATAGTTTCTAAGCATTAAACTGACTCAAAAATATAAAAATAAGATAAATGTACAATGAACCATTATTGAATAGAAATTTTCCCCCCTGTAAATTGTAGTCAACATGTAGGACTATCACGCCTAGTGTACGGAATATTATTACTTGACTTTTTTTTTAATGCTTACAAATAGAATGAATAATGGACATACGATCAATAGGCACCCTTTGTAAACCGACCTACTTAGAAAATATGCAATTACAATTGTTTCAAACTGTTATATATTGTTGATTAAAACACATTGTTGCAAGATACGATACGTTTAACATTCAGAAGTTCTGACTATGTTTTTATTTACAAATATTCCAATATTTTTAATATTAATTTCCTAAATAAAATTTTTACAAGTAAAATAAAACGAATGTCGTTTATATTTTTTTCCTAAATAACTCGTATCTAATCTGTGTTACATCATGTTAAATAAAAGTTTCAGAAATAATTAAATGTGTTCACGATATATTCATCTACAAAAAAAATCTATAACAGGATGTTTCCAAAACAGCTAGCGTGCCATAAATAATTTGTAAAATATCTCCATTCTCGTGCCATTGTATTTAAAAATTTAGTTAAACATATGAAAAAAAATTCCAGATTCGTAAATGTCTAACTAAAAAAATTGTTTGTACGACAGAAAATCTGCTCGCTGGTTCTGTGACTTGTGCATAGACGATATGATATTTAATAGGCTGCTCTTAACTTAATAGTTTTTTCGGTATTTTGTAAGGAAAATCTCAAGGTAAGTTATCACATTTAAAAATTGCAGTTGTATTTTTAGAGTAAACACACTAGTACACTAATCTGCAAAAGATATGTGCATATATCGAGAAAGTACAAGCTTAACTAATAAGACTACTTTCCTTAATTTGGTACAAATAAACCAAAAAATTTCAATTGATCATGTAGATGTAAACCTTAGAAAATATTTCTTTGTTTCTTCATGTGATTCTGTCTTCTTACACAGTGAACCTACAACAATTGGAACTAATTAAACCAAAGATTGAAAAATTAAGTTTTAAATTTTACATTTTCTTAGAGTCGATGTAGTTATAGGAGAAAATAAATATATTCATGACATGAAATCTTGGGAAATAGAGTATGTTCAGTATTATAAACGATGAATCGTCAAATTACATTTAATACACAATTTCCTTGTTAGTTACGCAGGATAATTTCTTTATTTTAATGAGGTTATAGCTTATGAAATATATGTCGAAAATATGTCCTCAAATTTTTCTGTGAAGTGAATTATAGTGGTACCGTAGTAATATTAACCAGAAAATAACTACAAAATGTAATTTGTTAAAATGTAAAGCTAATAAGTGCTGAAACAATTTAAAACCAACTAGCCTATTTTATCAAAAGAAGTAAAATTATTAGGTCAATTTTAAACTATTACCCATTTCATGTAATCACTGAAATTAGATTTCCAACTTATAAATTTCTCCATGCTGTACTAATAACAATTTTTCTGAATCATCCTATGTTAAAAACTGAAAACGATATATTAAAAATACGTTAATATCAAACATATGTATTGAGTTTGGTGATTTCCAGATGTGTGGTTAGTGTAGATAACTCATGTGATTAAGACAACTTAGATACTCAAATTACCAGCATTTTGATAGGCTAATATAAACAACGTCTCTCTTCAAAAAATTAGTTTTGTTTATCTCATGAAGAAAAAACATTTTAAATGACCGCCATTATGAAAATATGAACTAATTACATATAAGTCTAATCAACTTTGTCTACTGTAGTATATTTTTATCAAGTTTTATTACATTAGCTTCGTATGTTCGATTTTTTAATGTGAAGGAGAAATTGAGAAACACACAAACGGACAATGGAAAGTAGACAAAGAAAAAGAAGGAAAGCCTTCGAGGTCCTGCATACGTGTGCACGTCATTATGGTATCCATTTTCCCAGGCCTCTGAGAGGTGCGCCGAGATTCGGCCGTTACCAGATTATTTGAAAACTGCTCAACGCACATGAGTGATGTCTGCTTAGGAATATTATTCAAAGATTACTATACCTGTATATATCAATTTCTGGTTCAACAGTAATCATTAAAACATATTGTAAAGCAGTCAAAATGGCAAAAATGGGTGTTTTAGCTGTGCTTTTCGAGCATTGAAATCTTGCTACAGAATCATTTATAGGGTGCAGATGTATACAACTCACCTTTATCGTCAAAATTACAGTTATGTCTCGTAGATGTGAGTTTCGGCGAAAAGACAGAACGCCAGTTAGTTACTTGTGCCTAGAGGCTAGGGTAATGAGTGATGTGCATACTTTCTCGAACTTACAGCTTCCACATTTGTAGATCTCGACCACGCAAAAGACGTTGACGTAGATACCAAATTATAAAAAAAATAACTTACTTCTTTTTTTACTTCGCACAAATGATTGTAACTTTATTTTTAATAATTAAATTTCGAAATATATATTACATATATTTCAATCTATACTACTGTATTTATGATTTCTTCTAGTTTGAAACAATTTAAAATGCAATACATTACATTTTAAATGTAAAAAAATAATGTATTTTTGTTAAATAGCTGTTGAAAGTTACTGCTACTTGTTCTATAAAAAAGTACTGCACAGCATCGCCTTCATTTATTTATAACCGCACACGAGACGGCAAATAATAATCTGTGACTTATCCGATACCCTCAGAATGTTTAGGAATACGGACGCACATTAGGACTCAACCCTTGCGTTTCTGTGTCCGGAGATGGTAGCATATTATTCCTGTCAAAACCGGTATACCGTACATTACCGCTTGCCTGCTGAAAATTGTATTTAACACAACGAGAGTCGACAAACACAAGAAAATTGTACATAAAATAAAACTTTACGATGGTGAGAATGTTAAGTGATAAGCTACAAGCTTTTCAAAAACTTAAAAACTGTAAATAAATAAGAAAATTATGATTTTGTAGACAGTTTGCTAAATGAAGGCTTTGGTATAAAAGTTTTGCATTACAATGATATCAGTGCAGTTGGCTCAGGTGACAAGGTCCTCGGTCGGTAAGCAAATTATTCGGGTTCGAATTACGGCTAGGCCAAAATTTTTTTAAACTTTTTTTTTATATTACACAGAATATTATTAGTAATAGTACAATTACTTTAATTTTACGAAATATCGTTTCTCCACACTAAAATAACATGATATTCAACCGTTATGTTATAACCAACTATTGGTAAAGAGTACGAACTAATTGGTTTTTGCTGTAAATAACATACAAAACATACATAAAAATTATTTTTTTAACATTTTACGTTCTGTGGGAAATTATTTACTTTTTTTTTGTGCTAACCTTAATATAAGAACCATTCTGTCCAGAACAATAAAAATGTGTCATCACGTTCAGATGCACATATCTTATTTTGTGTTTTTTAAGATATTAAAATAACACAACTAAACAATTAATTTTCCGGGATAATTTTTAACGCTCATAACAACAAGTTGTACTCAATTAAAAACAACGTACTAATACATCTTCGCTTTTCATTTTGATGAATGTAAAATAACAATAATGCAGTGTAAACATTATTAATATAGGCATTCTAATTCGTCCACATTGCCCCAATCATGCAAAAAAATCTTAATTAGTAAACATTTTGCATCACAAAAAAAAACATAATTCTTAAGAAATTACTAAACATCTGTGTTAAATTTACTATCAACATATTGTAAAATAAAAGCACATTTCAGACGTTGACAGTCGACATATTTTAAAACAGCTCGCGCGCTGTATCAGTGTTATTCTGAAGCCTTAAAAAATTGTCAAAAACACCTTTTTATTTCATATATTTCAAACAAAAAGGTAAGGTAAGGTAAGTGAGCTTTACGTACTGTCGACACCCAGGTTATTAGAGACTGCTTCAAAATGAAATTACTGGATACAAAAGAATTTTCGACTGAGGCATAAATTTCACTTAGCTAGAGAGATGTGTTCAATGAAATGATAAGAGCCACTGCTTGAAGTTTGATCAAGTAACAGCCTATGACAAAAGAAAAAAAAACTTGTCAGATTAGTGCGTTGTGTATAGAGGCGATGAGAGACCTAATTTATGTGCCACTGTTACCGTGACAATACCTTAGTTTTTAGTGTGAAGTTGCGGCGTAGGGCGTAATAACGTTAGTATTTAGTTGCGGCGTAATAATACATTATATTTTAACAATGACTGCGAATTATGTTTTGAATGTAATTCCACGTGTCCGAATAATATGCTAATATAACATTTCAGGCTATAACCAGCATAAAAATATGAACGGAAACACTGTGATCGCGTGGCTACTGTACCTACTGTTTTAACTTTTAACAGGAAACAGTTATTGTATATTTTAATTGTGACCGTTATAATCCGTGATTTTTATCTCTTTGTTACTGTAATTATTTTGTAAACAAATTCAAATGCTAAATAATACGTTTCAAAAGTACAAAGTTTAATGTGTTCTTGTTATAGCCATGGTAAATCGGCAGCACTCATCATGCCTTCATTTGTTTCTAGCCTCGCGCGGGCCGGCGGATAATAAGCCGTGACTTACGAAACACCATATTGGAACACGGCGCTAACACGTCTAGGAATATGCTCAGTGAGTTTGGTCTCTGTCATTGCTTTACTTGCGCCTGAGATGGTAGTGCTTACGTAGACCCTAACTTATTGTTTAGGAATACCAGCCTCAGTCATGTCTCTGCTGAGCCACGCTAGAATAATGGCCTCCGGCCACCCCTTGCACCACCCGCCAAGTCACAGCCCCCCCTCCTCCCCTTCACCCACCAACCTACCCACCGAAAGACGCATTTGCATTACGGCAGCGGAAGAAAGGTGAATTTGTGAGACAGTCGCGGGGGAGGAGAGACATATTCTAATCACGCCCAGCCTAAAGGGACTAGGAAACCACCAGAAAGAAAACCACCAAAATGACAAAAAAAAATCCAGCACAAAATTCTAAAGAAACTCAAATGCCTTAACTAAAAAAATATTAAAGTGTCTCCCACATGGCTCATATGAACAGGGGAGGGAGGGAGTGAGTGAGTGAGTGAGAAGAGAGAGAGTGAGTGACAAGACTGATTATGGTTAGCGCTTAACATCTAGGTCTTCAGCACTGGTAAGGGGTGACATGAGGTGAGTATGAAGCAGAGCTGCATTGAAAGGGCAGGGGAAACGAGAAATCCCCGAGAAAATCTGCCTACCAACGTCAATGTTCGGCACAATTCCCACATGCAAAAATCCAAGGACCATCCCCCCTCCCACTGGGGAAACGAACCCAAATCACCTTGTTCTGACCCCTCAATCTCTGTGGCCCACCCATGAACAAAGGAGAACATTATGCACACTTATAGTTTTATAATACCGTATTTGCCGGCATGTAAGACAGCAATTTGTATATATTTTTGGCCTTAAAAATTGCTACTTGTCTTATAGGAAGGAGCAAAAATTTTTGGTAACCTAAAAATAGTTTGAAAGCTAAGCTGTAAGCTGTGGAGTAATATGATGTTTCAAGGAATTGTGTTTTTTGTCATAAATGAAAATGAGTGCCCGTTTTTTAAAATAAAATTTACAGTACGAAATTTTTATGAGCGTCGTTCATAATGAAGGACACTTCCTCGCAGCGAAACAGCGATCGATGCAGCTGCAGCGTGTGCCGAGATACTTTGTCTCACCAGCCTACAACTCTCACGCGGAGAAAATGAGGACATAGGTCCGCATGCTTACATCCTTTGTCTCGCAAAAGCGGAAAAAACGAGGATCTAGGTATCGTACCACACATTCATGTGTCTACTGTCTACTGCTAGGCTGACAGACAACAGCGCACAGGAATGAAATGACCTTGCAAGCAGCTGTTGTAGCCCAGCGTTGCCATGTAGCGCAAGGTGTGCCTCAGTCCCGCGTTGCCAAGTTGCGCACAGCTGCCGGCTGGCCACGTGCGCCGCCACTGTGCATTTCCTTGGCTCTTGGGCACCCGGAAGGCAGTAGTAGCCAATGTTATTTGTTTATGTGTCTACTATGATGTTTATATGATGTTAATAAATGCATTGAAAATATTTAAAATAAATTTTGAACATTTCTAGCAAAGAAAAAAAAATATTTTTCTGTTGGGAATTTCAAAATTATTAATTTACTTTTTTTTTTTTTTTTTTTTTTTTTTTTTTTTTTTTTTTTTTTTTTTTTTTTTTTTT
>PNEQ01002081.1:14384-25483 GCA_003012365.1 Medauroidea extradentata | reverse complement strand
ACTGTGCAGTTTCTGTTTTGGTACCCACATCCATCGCTATAAATGATAACTTCATCTCCTTGCTCGTAGGGTACATTATTGAGAATGAAATCACAAATTATGCTAGCAAATTCATTTGCTGTTAGTCCTCCATTCGCCTCATGCCAGAGGTAGCAATAACCGTCACTTGTTTTCATATCATATAATGTGAAGTTATGCAGTTTCAGTTTCATCCTGTAGTACAGGGATGAGGCATTCAGCCAGGATGTGATAAATGCGTGATTTCATAATTGGTAAACACAATAACTAGTACTCGCGCACATACACCAATATTTCGACTATTCCCAAAGGAATTGCCAGCATACAACACGAACTTACAAGCTCTAAAGGCTGGCTTTTGTGGAAAAAGATACAAGGTTTTAGACAACAAAGACTTACGAGGTTTTACAGTATGGACATACGAGTGTTTAGGTTACAGTTGCGCTGCCAAAGAGATACGAGGTTTTTTAATTTGGCCATAGAAGAAAGATAATGTAGAGTAGACTTACGAGGTTTTACCACTAGAAGTGCATTGAAAATATCCACCATATTGACCTGGAACATAAATTTGGGACAATCTGGACTTACGAGGTTTTAGAAGTAAGCCGACGATATAGCGCAGTGATTCTAAAAAAAAAAAAAAAAACAGATTTGGTAATAAATACATTAATTCATTAATTATAGTCGTATACTTTATGTTGGGCATCGTGCGAATCAACGTCACCTGTGGAATACAAATATAAATGACGCATAAAGGTAGGTGAATTAATACTTTGTTACTAATTAACGAATTTGTGGAAATTTTAGCCCACATGTAGGACTACAAGGAGGCAGTGGCAAGTGATGTATTGAGATCCACTTGGGGACTTGCTAGTATATATGCCTTTTATGCCTCCTTCTTGACAAATTTTTCAACAGAAGGGGGTGGATAGTTTACTTTGTCTGAAATTATGACTAGAAAATAAGTAATTGTTAATAGAATAATTTGCAGCACTAAGTTAATGAAGTAATTACATAATTGCTGGGACTGTTGGTTGTTCGCTGGTTGGAGGTACTGCTAAACTTAGCAGAATATTTAGGGTAAATTTCTGCAGAAGAGCGTCAT
This sequence comes from Medauroidea extradentata, assembly GCA_003012365.1. Classification (NCBI taxonomy): domain Eukaryota; kingdom Metazoa; phylum Arthropoda; class Insecta; order Phasmatodea; family Phasmatidae; genus Medauroidea; species Medauroidea extradentata. The sequence continues at coordinate 24,360 of PNEQ01002081.1, read as the reverse complement.
GCGACCATTAGTTTATTTTAAATATCTTATTGTGCAAAAATGTTAACACATTTACTTTTCTAAACGTGCTTGACCCGATGTTAATTGCATGGAAGACAATTCGCAGAAAAGTAAGCGCTTAGGGTGCCATATAGCTGTTCTATGTATTCTTGCTTATTTCATTTATACTAAATGTGACACAGTTGTTCTATTGAATCTATGCATTGAAACTTCTAAATAAATGATAAGTACTTTGGTAGTTCACAGCAAATTTCCGACATTAAGACACAGATAGACTCTGTGTAGGCCTATTTGAACTCAGTCATTCATCCAGAAGCCTGTTCTACCACTTGCAGAAGCACTGTTGTCACAACACACAGTAGGTTTCCTAGGTCCCTACACACATTCATGACGTCAGTCACGAAATGAAGTACCGGTGCTTCTGTTCACGTACTCATAATACATACCTGTAAATATATACATATATATTTATACATATGTACTACAATTTTAAAGCCTAAAATGTATATTGTACATATTGTATTGAACGTAACATACAAAAAGAAGTATTTAAATTCTTTACGTTTAAATGGCATAAAGATATTAGGTATATGCTCCTGTAATTAAACTATTAATTTATTACACTTTGCAGCTAAATCTTCTTCCTGGTCAAGCCAACCTCTGAAGTTACTTCAATTATACTGTTTCTTTATTTTTCTGAACACACCGCCGACAACTTAATACGATAATACAAACTAACCAGTTCATTAAACTAATATGATATTTACACACTACAGACATTAAATAACTGTGTGCGTGTGTATATATATATATATATATTTTTTTTTTTTTTTTCGCTGTGTGGTAATGCATGCACAATATGATACACACAAGTGAATGGGAAAACTTTGAAAGTCACTCCTTTGCTAATCTGGTATTCAGCATAGTTCGAGAGATCAGTGCTTCCAAGTACTTGAATAATCAAAAACAGTTTCTGCGACCATAGTGCACCTTGGAAACCAAGTTTTATCACACCCTTTCCTTCCCAGTACTCAAATCGCTTTATAATGCCTTCGTTCAAGTCCAAATCAAGTGGGTGGTTCTTAACAGCATTGGTTTTGAGAGCCGGTGCGGGTTGTCGTTAGATGGATTTGAAGAAGTACGCGAATGTACGAGAAAGGAAAATCGAAAATTGAAAAGCCGCTGATCAGTGACATTGTTTCAACACAATATTAAAATTTGAAAATCTGTGCCAACTATTGAACCCGAATATGTTTCATGGGGGGGAAAAAAAAGGGGGGGGGGGAAGCACGCATAAGGTTTTGGTATTTTCTTGATACAATTCTGTTAACGATTTCTCTTGCAATGTGTGGTAAACGAGTTTGTCATGTCCTACTTGTCAGCAAATATCAGAAGCCTGAAGGTAAAGCATATTGATTAGACAGCAACCCTTGAAATTCTGTTTAATCTTGTTTTAAAAAAAAGATTAACTTTAAATCCCAAGATAATAGTGTCTTTCAATTAAATATACATTATGGCTTCGTGTTTATGATGGCCCGATATTCACTATACTGTATTATACTGTATATTGACGCCAGTCTAAAGTCGTAAAGGTGGCTAAACAGGTACTCAAAATATTCCCAAATTCCTTTTCAAAGTTGATATGAAAAATATTAAATAGCTTTAGAATTTGCTGTTTAAAAATAATAAAACTTATTGCAATTGTTACGATTGTACAACAAAACCGTCCATTAAATAAGAAACTAATATCTGTTTACGATTTTATTTGAAATACGAACAGAGCTCAAGCAGACTCTAAAACATCTTATTTCAATGTCAAGCATTTTTACCTAGAAATCTATGTGATTTTTGACGTATGAGCTAGTAAAATAGTTCTTTTTAAGATTTGTCACACACAATCCATTAAATGATATGGAAAATACTGAACCGATCATGTTTTGATTTCGCAAAACAAATGACAAACTGGCTTCCTTTGCGTTATAACAACATTGTAACTAACTATTCCTGCAAGGAAAAGTAGCAAAATATGTAATTTGTAACAGTTGCCTATTGTTGAAAAGTGAATCTCTAACTTTAAAGTGACCCATTTAACACTTTTCGTTACAAATACATGCATACAGATAATGCGAGAGCGAAAACTTACATGCATAAAATCTTGTTCATGTGATATTTTTCAATATTATATTTCAAATAAACCTATTCAAAAGGGAGAAAAACCATGCATATTACATGTATACATAAAATCATCTTGGCTTTGGTCTGGTATGAATTATCACTAGCCAAAATTTATTTCAGAAGTTTTTACCAAAATTTGTAAAATAATAGAGTTTAAACATAAGCAACGAAACATTTATTGCATGATGATAGCTGATGCATTAATGATGATCATAGGGACTTAAACAGCATTATTTTATATATAAATATTATTTTCTTAAGTTTTTTTAGAATTCGCAATTCTTGTAGAATATAATGAGACACTGTTTTAATATGTTTTTAAATATAGCCACAGTTCAGCTTTATTGTGTATTTTAGAACGTAATTGTTATCAAACTGGAATATGGATCTCGATGTTGACAAGATGTATTGCTACAGAAGAAACCAAATAAACGGAAATAAGTTTTTAAAAACATATACTCAACTGTTATTTTAAAAAATTTTAATGTGGACTGTACGAAAGTATGACCTTTATATCACACTTCCTGGTGCGGATTTAGGCATTAACAAAAAACATCTTGCTACAATTATTTTGCGTTTAATTAAAATAAAAAAAAATTACTGTCTTCGTAATTTTGTGCATTGTTCTGAAAATGTTTATTGCCGCATTCAGTTTTTTTACAAGACACATCAAAAGTTAACAGTTCCAAAATAAAATCCTAATTTAAGGGGACAATGTTGTTTATAAAATATGCTTTATTTATTTTTAATAGCATTTTGTTTGTTCAGGCAGTTCTAGGCACTAATAATTTGTAACAAATGAATTTTGGTGTATTTACACACTTATAAACACAACAGTTATATTTAATGTTGTAAGACACAGAACAGCACTTGTCGATAACTCAAGCAATCAAAACAAAACTCGTCAGTATCATTATATTACATTCATTTGAAAGAATGTTAAAGCCATCAAGTTGGAAAAACCATTTTTTCATATTTGTATGAAATAATGTTAACTTGTAAACATTTCTTGGTAGTGAGGAGCCTTAAAAAAATAGCTCAGCCAGTTTTCCCAAAATTTTAATGTTTTTCGTTCTTATCTATTATGAAAAACAATGAACATAAAGAAATGGGGGAAAAAAAAATCACATTGAAACCACGTGTCACGGGCTACTGCTTATATAAAGACCCATTAAAATAAAAAATAATAAACATTTAGCAAAATACAAGAAAAGTATCATTCAAATTCAAGTAAAACTCATCACGCAAGAAGCCCACAGCTTTAAAAAGAGTGTAACCCACTGTGTTACTAGCACAAATGTAGTCGCGTAGTAAATAATTTGTCCTAAATGAATATAACTTATATCAATATAAACAAATTGGTCTTATGTATATAATAATTTTGAAATATCAACTATATTTAGAAATATCAATAATAATACATTTATATCTTTCTTGTGATTTAAGTTTCCTCTTGTTTAACTTAGTATATGACTTTCTGGCAGCAGCCTTGCTCCACCATTTTGCCAGCTAATACAATAAGTCAGTAAGAACACAGCAGAGCTGCCGAAAATAACATAGCCACCAAGATATGTTGTTCAAAACTAGCAAAGCAGAAAGTTACTATGGGCAAATAAAGTTCTGTCTTGTAATCTGTGAGAACACATTCGGGACTAGCCAGTTTGTAAGCCCATGTAACTGCGTCCTGTACAAAGTATTCAAGATACTCCAATAAAAAAATACTCACATGACCTCGTTTAATAATGGGACTCGCATGTGTGCAGATATTTCTAACTTCTTATTCAATGACCTGGTTAAGCATGAAATTGTCAAATGGTCCACAAAGCAGAACATTCCTGGCTCTTACGTAAGAATTAGATCTGCACCACACTAATGTGCAATGACTACAAAAGTGTCTAGAAGCGGAAAGCTTGCCTTTCTACATTTTTCGAGGTGATATACGTAGTCCAAATAGTTTTGAACAAAACTGAATTTGTAAGTTGTAATGATATCTGTCATTATCTTCAAAAAATGAAACATTGCAAACCTATTTTTTAATCTCTTTGTTTGCGTATGCAAGCAAATATAGGAATATGTGACCCTGAAAGGTCTAACAGTGACGTTATGAGCTTAGCAATGCACTTGTGTTTCAAAACGTCATAATCAGGCCAGGTATTGAATATAGCTTTGAGGCCAATGATTCGGCAAAGTATCTGGATCAGTAATTACAGTTTTTGTTACAGCTAATTTAAGGAACCAGTTTATACTGCTTATAATTATGTCTCATACTACACGAGTATGTGATGCTAATTTTCGAGAAATCAGTTTTGTACTGCTTTGTTTCAATGCCTTACGTGCTTATTAGCACTCTGCTTTGTGGTTATTGACAGTGTTCTTCGGGTAGAGGCAACACTTATTTGACTATATCCATCGGAACAAGGTTACTGCAACACCATATGCCTGTGGTTTGAGGGTAGAATCTTAATCAGCGTAGATTTCAAAATGTTGTATTGCTCCTCTTTTTTTTATGACCGGATTATGAATACATGTATGCACGGTAGCCTTTAACTGTTAGTAGACAAATTATTGTTTTGCCAGTAAGGTGTGAAACTAAGTTGAATTCATATTGCTATTTATTTTGTCTACTCTGTATTTTTCTGACACGAGACTATCCTTAGATGAGAAGCTATATACCAAAACCACGTCATACGTCGACAGTGACGTCAATAGAAAAGGCATACAGCACAACTTACGTGATAGGGACTAAGAGAAAATAGTTGAAAAAGGATCTCCGCATTTGCTTGGAGTGACCTATGGAAAATATGTCAAAATCATATGTCAGGAAGCCTGGACTGACTATGGAACTCGGATCCTTTCGAATTAGAGTTCATTGTGTTACCGGTGAGCCACCTGACTCATTGACAACCATGAGCTCGATGCATACGGAAGACAAAATAACTTGTTGACAATATTTAAATGTATATTTATCTCTATCAATCGCCCTCTAAATTGTATGTCCATACAATATTATAATGTATTACTGAAAGCTGGCGTGACTACCTGGGTTAGATCGTAAGACCCATGTTACTGAGGTCCCATGGTATGCTAGAAGTGACAAGTCCTTTATTTATTCAGGCCAGGGCACATTAAAACAAGCACCTGAGGCATAATAGGCCAATATATAAGAGATAGATTTAAACTTCTATTCGGAGGGGTATAAGGTGGAGATTCACCATAGAAAAATCGTCACTCTTACATATGCGCTTCCTGTTGTTATAATATGATAATATGCATCGAAACAATGCTCCCCCACCACTCCGCTGGCCTGTATATTAGCCTGTGCAGTTTCTGGAGGCCCTCAGTCAAGAATAGACAGTCAGACAGGGAGGATGTATTGAATCGTTATCTTCCTCCGGGTAAACGAATACTCGTGTTGCAAACTCCTTACTTCTCCCTCCCTTCCCGCAAAACCAACAAGCAGGCTGCCTGTAGCGCTATGTTGCCACGTTATCGCACCGAGCTCTCATCCTCCGTCCTAATCTCGTGGCCGGGTGGTGATACAGCTGAACTCTCAGAACTGGTCGCCACGTGGGTAACCGAACACTAGCTGTCGCTTCTCAGTTTCCCATACTGCACATCTGTCATTCCAACGTGTCGCGTAAGTAAGCATTTTCAAACATTATAAATAATCCATTACACCCAGTCGCCACATTTGTAACACAAATTATGACTACTACACTTTGCATTCAGATCATAAATATTATTTTTGTAGAAATAAACTTGTGTAATTGTATCCCCAAATCAAAAAGTTACATGTTACAATTTGTCTTGCGTATTCACAGCAGATAATGCAATTAAAACTGCGACTAATATGTTGATTAATATTTATTTCAGTTCGTGAGTACTCTACTGTGAGACCATAAATCTGGAACATTTCCAATTTACCAAATTTTATGGAGAACGTAAATCCAATTAAGTAGGTGCATCCTTCACCACTGCTTTCTTCTAGCTGTGCTTCCATGTATCCCTTTTCGCAACTTAGTTCTAAGTATGCTTACGTACATTTTAGCACCAGTTTGGAACCAGTACGAGTGTAAATTTTGTGACTGATTTCTGAACATATACTAGAAATATTCCTAATGGACAATTCGCTCGTGCGACTCGTTGCTGTGTGACATTTGGTTTTACGAATGGTACACACAAATTTGAAGTTTGTTAGTCTTCGTAAGCAATGCAATACATTCAACTCTCGATTATACGACCCCGGGAATAACGGCCCCATTTTCCAGGAACCTTGGGAAAAAAAATAGAAATTTTTTAATACAAAGAAAATAGCAGAAAAAGGTGTTGCATTTATTACAGCCGCAAATGGTTGCAGTTGTTTCTCGAAAACTATACGTTGCTGTTCCTTCCTCTCGTCCGACGTGATGAACAACAGGCCGGCCTGAACGCCCCTTCCCAACCCCAGGCAGGTCAGCGACCCACCCGACTCATTCCCACCACCGGCCAACCACTCGAATAAGGCAGTTCGTTAACCTCTTCTTCATCATGTGCGCCTTTTAAACGTCGTGTTTATTTAAGCTTTTTATGTTTTCCGTTTTGTTAACTAAATGCTATTAAATATATTTACCATCATGTCATTTAATGATCTATACACAATTATGTTTATAACTCGTTCTTTTAAAAAGTGAAAGCAGGACAGTTCATATTGACACCACCAAACGTCGGGTGCACGTCTCAGATAAGTGTGGCATCCAGTAGTAAAACGATTGACAACAGCGCGTCTGGTGTGAGTCACTTGTCCACACGTGCGCTCGTGCCCACACACCCACACACACACACACACACACACACACACATGCCATCGGCTCGAACGAAAATAACAGGAGTGGATACACTTGTATACGTCGGTGCAAAGAATATATGAAACAGCATTGTGTAGGTTTAAAGTTGTTCTGTGAATGTGTTACCCAAGTTTATTAACAATGATCAACATCTTGATGTTTGTAATTATTTACTGTTGGTGAGCAAATTGAAACTGCACATTAAATCCCTCTCCGTGCACAATGGTGAAGTGTGTGAAAAATGTGTGCACAGAGTAGATTTATTATACAAGCAGATTATTTTCACATGGCCGGTCGAGCTATAGAAGTGAGAGAAAGGCAAAACAAAGGGAGTAGTGTTATCATCACGTCCCATCTGCTTAGCGAACGAGCGTCAGGAGCATTGACTAGGTCGTGGTCAAAAGTGGTATAACTGACATAATTTTGACATGTCTTCTATGTTGTTTTTTAACTAACCAGTTTCCAGATAGGTCCTAGCGCAAACAAATTATCATACACGTGTATGTGGTTGCTCGCTGCCAAGACAAGGTCCCAGGACGCAAAAAGCTTTCTCAAAACATATGTTGTGCTAACTAGAAAAACCGTTGCCGGTAAAGTTTGGGCCAAATATGTCAAAGAAAAGTCTTAGATGTCAACCACGATGTACATTCATTCAGAATGTATGTGCCTATTGAAATATATAACTATTTCAATCTACAACATTGCGATAGTACGTTTCAAATAGTTTGGAAACACCGACATTGCTGGCACTTAATTTAAGTTTCCGACGATATTCATGTCTCATTATTACGAATTAATGATTGATGTTGAACTACAGAAAGGTCATATATGCACATTCAGAGTATCATTTATTCAAAATATGTCATTCTATTGAAAAACATTACTACTTCAATGAACTTTATTGCGACTTTCTTACAAGTAACTTCCAAAAACGGTTGTTGCAGGCGCAAGAATGTATATTGCCGGCGACGATTTTGCTTAATTTTGAGCAAAGAAAATCACATATCCGCCTCCGATGCATCTACTTACTAAAAAAAAAAATCACTCTACTGAAAAATATTGTTATATCAATAAACTTTGCTGCGGTATTCTTGCAAAAATTTCCAAAAACTGTTGTTGCTGGTGCAAGAATCTATATTGCAGGGGACATTTTGCTTAATTTTGAGCAAAGAAAGGTTGAAATATCCGCTTATAATGTATCTATTTATTCAAAATACTTCACTCCACTGAAAAATATTACTATTTTAATAAACCTTGTTCCGGTATTCAAGCAAATCACTTCCGAAAACGGTTGTTGCAGGCGCAAGATTCTGTATTGCCGGCGACGTTTTTGCTTGGTTTTGAGCCAAAGTCGTACATCCGCTTCCAGTGTATCTATTTACTCAAAATACTTCACTCTACTGAAAAATATTACTATTTCAATAAACTTTGTCAAGCTATCGTGCAAATAACTTCCAAAAACGGTAGTTGCGGCAGCAAGAATCTATATTGCCGGCAACAGTTTTGCTTAATTTTGAGCCAAAGGAAGGTCATATATCCGCGTCCGGTGTATCTATTTATTCAAAACACTTCTCTCTACTGAAAAATATTACTATTTCAACAAACTTTTTTGCGGCATTCTTGAAAATGACATCCCTAAATGGACGTTGCAGGCGCAAGAATTCACGTTGGCAACGTTTATGATTTATATTGAAGTGACCAAAGTTCTTGGATCCACTTCAATGGCAAGCTTAAAAAATAACTTATTTTCTTTCAAAATAAATGTGTATAATTTTATAAAAACACGTAATTTTTGCGCCAAAGGCAAGTAAATGCCGATTCAATGATAAACGGTAACTGTCAACATTTTAGAGGTCGTGTATCGCCGAAAATTTGTAAAAAATCTAATAACGACCCCTCCGAAATAACAACCCGGGAACCGTGAAGGGTCGTTTAATCGGGAGTTGACTGTATTACTAATACTTTTCTAAATTATTTATGTTTTTTAAACAGCTAATAGGACAACTCACTTGTGAAAGCGAACATAGCAAACATAGCAAACATAAAGAAAGTTTTAAACTTAATTTAAGTATACATTTTCCTTTCATTCTGTGGCTGATTCATACTCACCTAGTATCACCCCTCATCAGCGCTACAGATGAGGCTGTTAGGCGGTGACAAAAAAATTTTCACTTCTGCAGTGAAACAAGGACTCAAAGTAGGAATCTGAGTCGCAAATTGTTTGGTCCTCAATTTTTTATTCAAGTGACTACTATCACACGAAAAAGCCACAAAAACTTGCAATAATAAATATATAGGTTATAGAATTCCAATTCAATTACAATACTCTTATTTCTATATCAAAAATCAATACAGAATAGCTCCAAAAAGTGTATTTTACAATGTGAAATGCAGCTAAACATAAGTCATATTTTTAAAGATCATTTCTAGACTGCAGGACATCTTAAAACCAGTTACACACTACAGGTGGTACTGATGCTACTTAAAAATTTTATGAATAAATCAATTACAAAAACAAATACAAATAAGTGATATCCAATTTTAACACTCAGCATTGCCATGGCTACCTCAAACTTACACATTATAAAGTAAAATTTTTTTAAATGTTATGTGAACACTTATTTGCCTATTTTTATATTGACAGCAAAGTATTAATATTAAAAGTATGTGATAATACGTGATCAAACATCTATGTTGACTAAAAGACAACATTTATATTACTGTTACAAGTTTGAGAGCACAAACTTTATATGTGGGCAATTCCCATGAGTTCTTTGGGATAGAGGTCTTATAATTACAAATAATTAAGAGTTAAATCAACTACTGGATTTAATAGCTCACAAAGCTACGAAATACACAAAACAGTAATCAACTAGAACTCTCACAACACAATTAGTTATGCACACAATTACTCCTGTGTCACAGACACGTTAATTAACTTTGACAATTAAAGCACAAGAAAAGTCTACCATCAATTG
>PNEQ01002081.1:0-14284 GCA_003012365.1 Medauroidea extradentata | reverse complement strand
TGAGGTCTTCTGTTCGACTCCCGTCGCGCACCTCCTCTTCGCCTGTCAGCCCGCTGCAGCAGTCCTCTTGTATCGCCAAACACTGCTCCGAAGGTAGCCCCCTGCCGCCTCACAGTAGACTTTGACGTCACCAAGATGTCTTCACCAGTCTCTCTCCACAGGCGTAGCACCTTCCTCTAGCACTACCAATAGCGAACTCCCCTCAAATGTGCCGATTATGTGCTTTTATACTAGCTCAGACAGTCGGGTGTTCCCCGCATTACAGGGGTCTAAAAATAGATATTTCATCATGTTTCGGATGTGCTTGTAGTCACGTCGGCCGCCCTCGAAGGATTAAGACGCAGTTGGGACAGGTATCTATGACGTAGTTTCGGCGGGATTCCCACTATGAGCCACCCGGGCCTTGAATCATCGGCCAGCCTTCAAGGTGTTACGAAACAGCCGCCGACCAATGGCCTCCAGGTACATGGCACACAACATTACAATATAGCAACAACCAAGTCACTGTAACAAATCTGCAGACTATGACTGATTGACTGACTGACATATCAAACTGCAGCACAAACCGCTGGAAATAGAAATGTGAATTTTTTTTTGTACATTGCCTTTAAGTCAAAGTCGAGCATTAAAAAAGTGATTTTTCGATATGTGGCCCCTAAGGGGGTGAAATGGGCCGAAATGAGGTTTATAAGATATGTCTACATAGCTCGAACCCAACGGCCTATCATCATGTCTTTTACATCAATGGGTTGATCATAAAAATGCAAATAGGCAAATTTAAAGATTTTTTAAATTCAATATTTAAATGGGTGAAAAGCCCTGAAATTTATGATTAAGCTACTAAAAAAAAAGTTTTTTATGAATGTCACCTCCCAAAGCATAAAAAAGGGGGAAATTTTTTTTTAAATTAATAGTCTGTACAGCTCAAACCCAACGGGCTAGCTTCATGATATTTACTTCAATATGATACACACACAAATGTATAAGACGAGACTTCAAAACGTTTCGAAATTCGTGAATTAAGAGGGTAACCAAGACATGAAATATTTAGATATGGAAAAGCTGTTTGCTTAAATATGATGTTTACGTGAAGACTCAAAATAATGTTTCAGGAAATTTTCAAAATTCGACTTCAAAGAATTAAAAAAGGGAAAGAATATATTTTAAATTCGTGATTTATTTATAATGATCTCGCTGAACTTTTAGATATCGACACAATTTTTGCTTTACATTAATGCTTACTTAAACTGCTCAAATGTGGTTTACTGATAAATTTTACTCCTAAAATGGTGAATAGTAATGAAACGGGGTGACGGGTGGTTTTAATTAATCGTCTACATATCTCGAACCCAACGGCCTATTGTCGAGGTTGACACGCCAAGGACTAGGGGAGGGGGGAACATGTAGATGATGATTACACTGACTCGGTAGGCGAGTCGAACGGGATATGGGTGACAAAGTTACGGGAATGGAACGGCTAGCAGGGAGAGCTGAGATGACATGGATAGCGGGGAAAGGACATAAGGCGAAAGCCGCGGAGGAAACCCCCTTTGATGATGATGATCCCAGGGTTGACAGGCCGACGACCACGGGGCAGGATTGTTGCACCCTCAAACGACGGATCTTCGGGGACTTGTTAGGGCCAGTCCCCACGCCACACCACACATAAAAAATTACATTAAGCATCACTCAGGATGGGGTGAGCTAAGAACACTACTTGCAAATAAAAGACGCAGATAATTGTTTTGAATTATACTCACCATGAACAAAAGACTGGTACTCGCAGAAGGCCAATGCCAGCTAAGCGGATCTGGAGCACAAACCTCTCCAGTAAGTGACGCGATAAAACAGCACAGGGCTGGTGGTGTACTCAATGTGCGAACTTACGCCCCTGGACGTGACGGCCGGCAGGGGTCAAAAACAGCAAAAATGGTTCCGGTAAATTAAATTATAACTATTGAAAACTAAAGATGGCTGGTGCAAAACTGATAAAGGACCCGGGTAGACAAAAAGACGTCTAGCTCCTTGACGCATCTAATTCCAACTGACTGGAAAAATGGCGTCCTGCATCGCCAAGCCAGCCCCGCGAGAGGGGGTGACTTCTTGCGGTGCAAAATAGTTCCGATACAAACACGTAAGTAAAATGAAATTAAATAAGATACAATACAAAACAAGACACTGGAAAAATTGCACAACATATTAAAGCATTACTGATAATTTTTGGAAAATTTAACTTGGAATATTGTTCCTGTTACATCATGTTTAAGCGGAAGGATACAACACATAGCATTGCTGATGCAACTGAATAATGGCGATTGAAAATGAACGACAAATATTAATATACATTTGAAAAACATTGAAACAATTATTAGACACTTGAAAAACAAAACAAATGAAGAGTAAATTTAAAGAAACACATTTTAAAGGCAATATTTATTATTCACGACACACACTGAGTGTAGGCCATACTTAATGAGGACAGTGCGGCCAACGGACTAGTGGGAGGGCGTGCTAGGCACACGTCAAGGTTTCCACTTAAATGTTGCACCCATAAAACAACCTCGACTGACTATAAGGATTTTTTCATTTTTATTTACGTATTTATTTTGAAATTAGAAACTTAATGAGGTGAAAATTCAAGGAATGCATTTTAGATTAATCCATTACTGCTGCTATCGAACCTGTCGAGGAGTTGCTTTTCACAGTACGATGAATACGTAAATACCCGTAAACAGATTTCAGAACTTTTCTAAATTAGAGTTCTCAGGAATGTGAAGGGACAAATACGTATTTAAATTAATCGTTGATTAAACTTTGACTCAATAATTTTCCTGTTTCTTCAACTATCACAGCCTGAAACAAGGAAGGATTCACATTTTATTCGCTGATATAAAATTATCTGTTTCGTATCACACGAGACAGGTTGATAGCTTTACATTAAGGTTTTTTAATGTTCTGATCATGAAATCATGAAATTTATATTTTTGTAAAGTAACTAATACACAAATAATATGAACGTAAAATTACTTTGCAAAAAAAAAAAAAATTACGCACAAGGATTTAAACCTCCATCTAGTAGCTCGTCAACAGCACATTTTTCTCCTACACCAATTAACCTCCATATATATATGTTTTGTTTATATATATATATAGTGTATGTATTATAAAATGTAACATTTAATGAAAACTTAACTTTGTATATCCAATCAAAAACCACATCAACAGAACGTTATTGTCGAAGTAAATAAATTCCTGTTGTAACTTTAATGTTACGACAGTTAATTTAACAGTAATGTATTTGTTACATAAAGATTAATATCAACCTTACATATTTTCTTGTCGAAACAATCAATCTTTCTCAGTGGCATATTTGTGCGCATTGTCATGTGTCTAAAAAAAACACACACGGTTTAACAAATTATAAAGTTCATGGGAATAACACTTTTTGCATTATACATGCAGAGCTGAATAAATTTTGAAATAAAGTGTAGGCCCTACACACATAAGAAAAAAAAATTAATTGCTATGCAGATAAACAATAGCGTTGATATAAAAACGGACACCGTTTAGACACTATGTTTTGCATCATTTTAAATTCAAAATATGTTAAAAACAATGTATATTGTCACGACGCTAATTTTTGGGCATTTATTTATTTTTTATTTTTTTCTTCTCATCCATGATCAAAATAGGTGGTAAAGTTATTTTGGTTTGTAATTTTAAAGAGTAATCAGTTATGGGAAGTCATTGCTTTGATTTTAAGATCGTGGAAATCTAGAGTGTTCTCTGACAGTCTCTCATGAATTTTTTTTGTAGTTCACTGTTCCTGGTAGCCTGCAGAGTTTGTTGCCACTGCAGAGCTAGTAGATTCCTTTGCGGGCAGTGTCCCGATAGTGTGTGTAGGCCGATGGCCTTGTGTTAGGTTGTAGGCAGGAGGGGGTGTGGTGATGGCTGTTTTGGTGTCGCCGGGCGGTCATGTGCTGTGGGTCCTTCTGGTACCTTCGGTGTGCGGTGACCTTCTGGGGGCACTGGATGCCTCTGTCAACACTCTCCCGCTCCCCTGTCCCACATTAACAGCTACTGTAAGGCAGATGCATGGGCAAGGAGTGCACTACAGCACATTTCAGTCGTTTTACTCTCGGACAATCACCCCGCTCGTGACGTCAAATGTCGCTGATGAGTGAATGCCCCGTGGGACAGAGGGAGTAGATGTTGCGCCGATCTGGAATGGTCGCTGCTGACCATTCCAGGAAGGTAAATCATGGAAGGTTCTCGACGGCGCAACCAGTAGTTATAAATACCTGCCAGCCATGTTTTGGCGGACTTTGGCACGAGTCTTTTGGAGGGACTTTCCGTAGAGCTTTTTGAAGACTTTTTCGGCTGGTCGTTGTCAGACTTAGGCGAACATGGCGATGCCGCGATGGATGAGGTGGCGGTCTAAGGGCTCGGGCTGCCAGATGGCAGGAGTTAAGTTAAGTTCGTATAACTATTATTTTTAATTTCGGGTAGTCGTTTCTTATTTAAATTTGCTATAGGATAAGAAGATTTCGTAGTTCTTTGTTATTATTTTTTTATTAATCATTATCAATTCCCCTTTAGCTTTTGCGTTCGGTTTTTATGGTAATGGTCGTGGATACCCTTACGCGTGTATTTGTTGTTGGCCAGTACAATCACTGTTTATTAAACGTTTAAGAGTAATGTAATGACCCCGGGATTGTTTTTTAATGCCAGAAACCACTTTACTGTGCAGTATCATCTCTGCTCATCACAGCATAGTAACATTTACTTGAAGTATTATGCAGTAAAATCTTTTCCAAACTGTAACCTATTTTTGAATAACAATAATGTAATTTACTTTTGTAACATTTTATTTTAATCTTTTGTAATAAACTCCAATTATTTGAATTCACTCTTTTATTTCAAGTAGTCGGACTGTAGTCCCCTTTAACATTGATAGCCCCTTATTGCATAACATGTATCTTGATTTTATTCATTTTAGTAATAATTATTGGTATGTGACACATGCACGATACAAGATAGGAGACACGACCCGTATTGGGACGTTAGTCTATGTTCGATCTTCAGTACCCCTCGCAATAGATAGTTTGCCAAGAGGAAATTATTATTTAGTTTCAGTTAGTTTGTTGTGCTCTACCATACAGTACTTTATGTCGCTAGGCTATAAGGTGAAAATTCTGTCTTTAAAGTGTGTTTTTTTTTTTTACTTAAGGAGCTACGTACTGTATGTATTTATATCCCCCCCCCCCCCCGTTTTGTTGTTTTAATAATTACAGAGTTTATTTTATCTCTATTGCTTATCGTTATGGTTCAATCAAATGCTTGTTTCAGTTACTAGTGATGTTTATTTGCTTTCCACCTCGTAGTCTTGCATAGCTCAATAATTCAGATATTCTTCCATCCCCCAGTTTACATCTCATTTTACAGTCAACACTTAAGCTACAAACAAGGAGTATACTAACATGACTATCAACTCAATGACACTGACTGCCTCCACATCTATTTAATTATGAATTACTTTATTTATTTTACTATGACCCAATCTCCATCCTGACAATATGAAACTGAAGAGTAAACTCTGTGTAACCACCTCTGTATAAGAATGCATAAGTTTATTAATCATATTCAACAAAAAAAAATTTTTTTCCAACCCATAGTAAATCAATCTAAAGAAAAAAAAATTTCACAAAAATATATTGGATTGAATAACAAAGCTAGCACTAACAGATTTTACAAAGGCGAGTAAGGATTACTGTTTAAAACATAGATTTCAGTAATTGCACAATAATTACACACATTCCATAAATTAGTGTCACTCCGTGGACCTAATACAGTCAAACCTAAACTTTTTTTTACGATTTGGGTGATATATATGACACATCATAAAAATCTACGAACATTCCACTTCCTGTATAAGTAATTCATTTATTCTTACCTTAATTAACATTCTCAGTATTTTCGAACAAAAAGTACAATTTTTGGAGCAAATTCGTGAACCACCCCCTAACTCTATTTCCCGCTCCTTTCCCTTAATTACCCCTCAATAAAGATACAACCCTTAACCCCTTCCCTCAATTTTTAATAAGCCCAATCCAAGCCACCACCAGACTAAAAGTCATGTATCACTGAAATGTTAAAATATTATGTTATGACAGTACATGTACAGCACTTTAACATTGTACAAAATTAAAATAATGTAATATGTATTTATTGTTTTCCCATTGTGACTGCAAAACCTATAATGTACAGTAGTGGCTTTTGTTTGACACATTTAATACAGAAATATTTTAAGAAACTTACTTAATACAATACATTACTTAAACTTTTTTTTTACATCACAATACAAATTATCATGGTGATGGTGCCAAAAACTTATTATGCAACATTAAATATAATTTGCTTATACATAATAGCCTGCTAAGCTATTCTGTTAGTTCACCCCTGAATATAAGTAGCTGCTATTGTCCGTACAAAAAGGTGAATTAAATAGTTTACAGAGAATATATACGACTATAAATAGGCTTTTTAATTAAATAGTGACTGCAAGCCCCAATATCAATTTATAATTCCAGTATATATAATGTGATTCTTAGGCCACATTACAATATAGTACTGAGCTTATGGAGGGAAGGGTATAGAAAAAAAAAAGCACGTGCAAGAAATACGGACGAGTCTAATGTAAAATGTAGTGGACTGACAAGAGTAGTACAATAGTTTCATGCATGGTAATAGAAGTGTCTTGGGAAGCACTTTCTGCATATGTGTGATGGTTTCCCCATCCACCCAGTCATGATGGTCGTAACAAAGCTCAGACATCCAACTTTGAACTTATTCTTAAGGAATAGTACACTAGACATTGCTACAAACAACAGATGAAAGGAGGCAGCCATGAGTCGAATCCTCTACCTTTACAACACAATCTAACATTTTTCCTTCTGAGAAATCTCGACAATGGTTTTATATTATACCTGAATCATAAGCATTGCCAACAACTTTTGCACCAACATTTGCATAATCCTCATCTCTGAAAGATGCAAAATGGCCTGCTCCACTTTCCACCTGCACAGTGAATCCCTTCTTCACAAGAATAGATGTTGCTGACGGACTGAGAGCAACCCTGGGCACAAAGAGAAAGTGCATTGTGTTGAAAATTTTATATTTCATAATTTTTCAAACAAAAAGTTCCATATATGGTGCAAAACCTAATACAGTACACTATTTTATTCAATGCAGAATAGCAGAATTATATTTGGGGAAAAAATTAGTCTAAAACATTAAAGTGATTTAAAACTCTCACATTTTAACCTAATTTCGTTGCAAATGGCAAAACTGTGTAGCTCAAAGATACAGTTAAAGTGGTGGTGCTTTATATCAGTTTTAGATAATGTGTAGGTCACTTCAACAGAGATACTCATGAGCAGTCAAGTTATAATAGATAAGAAAAACTATAGAAAAGTTTACTCAAGCAAAAGGGAAGAGACCTGTATCTAACTACTGTACATACCTCTTCTCATTCTGCCAGATCTCCTTTGGGACTCCAACAATAAGTTTGTTATAGGGAATGCCCTTGATGGCTTGCTCTGGCTTGGAGACACTAGGCTGCTTATCACAGGACACCCTTGAGGAACTGAACTGTCTTAGTGAGCGTGGGCATACAGTCTTCCCATGGCAATTGAGAAAGACTACAACTTTCTCCTGAGAAGAGAGTAACCGCAGCAATCCCCTCGCCATGTTATTCTTGCTGAAACAACAACAAAAAATATATATATCACAATTAAATTTGTAACAGACAAGTCTATATTCTGTAAGGATACAAACATATTAGGACATTTGCAGAACACTCAAGAGACTGGAATTCCCAACATGCTGAATTATGATATGATAATTTTTGCTATCTTCATGCACTAAATAAGGGGAAGGAAAAAAAAAAATTTAACTGCAAGAAACATTTTTCTGTTAACTAAGTTACATAAATTCAACGGGAAAGGGGAATAGTGCAGATTCTTAATAATTCTTTGTCTTTTTCAGGCCACAATGATAAATTATTTCATATAAGACCAAAGGTTACTTATTTCATTTACAATGTAACAATCCCATGCAAAGCCAAATTTTAATAATAAATATCAATGTAGCAATCATATTAAACACCTCAAAAACTGATCAGTTATTAGTAAGATTTCACCTATTTCACTAAATAAGGCACAGTAAAAATAATTTAACAGAAAGAAAACTACAAGAAAGCAATTCTTGATACTGAAGAATAACTGGTTTCATTACATTACTTAACGATACAAAAATCTTTCAAGTCAAAACAATTAGGTAAGTAATAATGTTACAGGTTGGGCAAGGCATTCCAAGGGATGGAGGTGTTTGCTAAATAAAATAAGTACAGCAAACCTAATTCATTTACAGCCTCACAAGTTAATTATCAAATTTCAGAAATAATTTACACACATCGACACGAAAAACTATACACAATATGTGAGATAAGGACTTTGTCCAGTCTCAAAAGTGCGTAGCCAACAAACACGCCTACACTCCCGAGTTTCAGTATATTCTCTATGCAGTGCAGTGGGCATTCCAGCACAGCAAAGCACGGGACAGGATTTAGCATAGTTCTGTATTGTATAAACCGGCATGATACGGGCACTAGTCAGGGCAGGCAGGAAGGCATTCTTAAAAGTAGACCTGTGTCTCAGAAGCCCAAAAGCGAACAGCACCCCTCACTCATGCCATTCTGCTTAGATTTTTTACCCTTCCTTTCCCCATGACCCTATGACAGTTTAGACTAGTTTAAAAGGAAGAAAGAAAAAACTGTTAGCTTGACGAAAGGATGTTTTTTTTAAGTTGGAGAACTAGAGAACTATAATAACAATGTAGTTTAAACTAACCTATAACCTGAACTGTCACACAGGACAGGGAAAAAATGGGATAGGGTGTGAGTAGCATAAGGCGCATGAGGGGTGGCAGCTCGAATCCTGATGAAGTTTCCAATCAGTGAGATGGCTTCTGTAGTGTAGTAGGTGATGCAAGAGGTCTTGGGTTTGAATCCCAGCACAGGCATCGCTGTTGTGTTGCACCTTCACCTCATTGACTTTTAAAACCTTCCTGTTAAAGGGCTTTAAACCCTCTCACCTCACCACCCAATCAGTGACGAATAAAGAACCACTTTTATGCTACTGAGACATAAGTAGAAGGTAGCAGCACCCATTGCTTTCCATACTATGACCCCTACATTGGCCATGTGCTTCCTACAGTACCCCCTCTTGACTAAACGGCTGTGTACACAGCATTCCTCCCTTACCTATTGCCCTGGTACCGATACCTCAGGCGAGCTGATAGTGGGCCACATGCACACGCAGTCTTGTCTCTTTCTTTGCTTCGTACCATTCTCTCATGTTTTTTTTATCAATGCGGACATATTCTCCCCTTACCTCTAGCCATAATTCTCACTCCAAAGGGAAATACTAGCCTCCCACATGTGTAGTCTTATCTCTCATTCTCTCCTCTCCTCGCTTCATACAATCCTATCATTTGTCATTTATGCCTGCGCAGCATTCCTCCCTTACCCCTCATCTTGTTTTGACAACAACACTAGCTGCTAGAAAGTTGTCCCTCTCTCTTTTAACTTGTCTTGTATCCTGGTAAGGAAACACTGCATCACATAAACTGTGAGTAATGGAGAATGTGTGCAGCACACTAGGCACACATTGAATATACGCCACTGATGTCTCTTGATCACAGCCTAGCCATCAGAGGAACAGGTGAAAAGGTATTAAGCTGAGTCATTGTATAGGCTTATCTGAGTAGCAAAGGTACTACATATGTCTGCAGCAAAATTGAAACAGTATTAAGCAGTGTTTATAAATGACACTCCACCTCAAGAGGTTCTGGGATCTACTACTTAATCCCTTACACTGCCATCCAAAGTAAACATTTCTTCATGCTCAAAAGAGAAGGAGCAAATAAGGTAGGCTGCAGAGATGAAATTCCACCACGACAGAAACTTTGAGCTTCTGATTAGAAGACAAGTTACCCGAGGTACACAGCGTGGGACCTGGTGCAGCAAGAGTCATAGAATGAGAAGATACATCATCTGTTTACCTAGAAGTGGTGCGTTTCCACCATGTAGTGTTAAGCTTAAACACATAGTTATACACTGGAGGTAACAGGAACCTTTATCATGTACGGAAACAAGAATGTTAACAACGGGGCTTTTTTTTTTCAAACTTCTGAAAATGAGTTCAATAAGTTTTAAGCTTTAATTGAGAAAATTACAGTATCTGATAAGACTCCCCATCATGGTTTTCTATTTATTATTATTGCATGCTCTTTTTTTGGCATTGTATAGAGTTCCAAGCACTCTCAAACCAGGCATATGCAACGACTTTTCTTAGTCAAATATTTATTTGCGCTATATTTACTATTACTTTACAACAAATATTAAACAGTAAAATTAACTGAAGGCATATATGGAGACAAGTCTATTAACAGAATTACAGAACAGACACCAATGTGTGTGTGTATAAATATTGTTGCAAGCCGCAACTATTGTGTGAGTAGTGTAAGAAGATAACAGTGGCAGCAAAAAGAAAAGATCTTCATGCGCACTGTGCAGCTCCCATCACCCTTTGTGACATGCCGCGGCAGCCACCTGCGCTCCTATTTTGGGTTTAGTGAGACTCGGTTAACAGCAGATATTATGGCCTAGAGTTTTCCTGGGTGTACTCTCTTCTGCTGGATGGTACTTTGACACTGAAGTGACATGCTTCTGGGAGCTCCCAAATAAAGACTAGCAGGAAGATTTCTGGACTTTTGATTACGAGCATAAACGGGAGCTGTGCTAGAGACTGGGAGAGTTCTGTCGAAAGGCATCTTGTGTGAGTTGTGGCGATAGTAAAAGGTTTTGAGCGGTACTTGTGAGTGTTCGGCTATATTGTTTGCTGGAAGAAGTAGTGCAATGAGAGAGTTCCAGGACTTCAAGAGAACCATCAATCTGTTTTAAGCCAGGACATTTGGTACATCATTTGCGAGTGGTCACGAGACATTTTATGTACGGAGAACTTGTATACAGAACTGAGATTGTTTTACTCAGATTTTATAAGCTTTATATATAGTAATTATTTCTTTTCTTTGGTATCAACTTGTAACATACTGGTGACTTTTATAGTGACATTTATTTAATAGTGATAGAATATTAGTGACATTTAGACATTTTGGTGTACAGAGCTGTAAATAAATTAGGTTTTCTTTACTTATTTTCTTTTACCTAATCAAAGGCCTCCATTCCTCAGTTTACCTTGCCCAAAAACTTAACACTGGTGTCAGAAGTGGGATACAGGCAATTATTTACAATTAAATTTTAAAACAATATTAAAATTAAGTGTAGATAATTAAATTTTTAGACTAACTTGATAAGTTTTCTTAGGTAGGAAGTTTTAGGTTCCAAGTATATACTTACAAGGAAAATGGTTTAGTGAGTTGGAAGGATTGCGAGCCCTAATAAAGAGACTGAGTAGCCAAATAGCTAGTCAAATTAGTGGTGCAAATATAAAAATTGAGAGTGTTAAAGGAGATGTAGACAGTAAAATAGAAAGTGTTAATGAAAATGTAGACAGGAAAATAGACAGTGTTAATGAGAATGTAGACAAGAAAATTGAAGTAATCACTGAGCTAGGGCACACAAAAATTGAGTATGTGGACAAGAAAATTGACAATGCCGGTGAATTGGACAGTGTTAACAAAAATGTCAACAAGAAAATTTATAGTATGAAAGACAATCTTCAGAAAGAGATGAGTGTCATAAGGACGGAATGGCAGGAATTTCTACAGCAGCAAGCAGGTAGGTGGTCAGCTGACAGAATGTCGAGATAGCAGCTTGACGTAGCCAGAGCCAATATACAAAGGTGGCGATGAAGAATACTCTACGGCACCCATATTGGTGGCAAGAGATTCACAGCAGTCGAATACAGCTAGTGTTGCCATGCCTAGGATTGGATACTGGAAATGGGGTTACAATCAAACCTGCCTCTTATGGCCAAATTTTATGTAGTGAATGTCAGCACCAATATAAAATTGTTGCAGTCCTGAACGGTTGGACAGAAGAGCAGCGTGCCTACTGCTTGACAAAAATGTTGTGAGGCCCTGCACTCAGTATACTCCAATCTCTGCCTAAACATCGGCTGGAGTACTCTACATTAGTTTCTGTCCTGGAGCTGCACTTTGGTGACCACTATTTACAACATGCTCATCATGCCCAACTTCGAAGTTGCAGCTAGTAACATAGAGAGTCACTTCAGTAACTTTAGCAGGGCATTGTGAGACTAGACCATCTGTCAATTGAGGAGTGTCCAGAGGAGGCACGTGCCAGCGAATCGGTGTGTGGTGCGAGCAGCAACAGTAACAAGCGATGAGGAAGGGGGGAAAGCGTTGAAAATAGCATGCAGGAAATTAAAACAATAATCAATGTCAAAGTACCAGCAATGGAACCAGGACAGAGAGACAGGTGATACCAACCAATCAGCTCAAAATTCAGGAAACAAATAACACTGGTCTTGAGTGGCGAAGGTCAGTGATTGCTGGAGGAAAGACCTCACAATTCTATCAAATATGTTCGAACTTGTAAATAGTATTATTGTGTGTGTGTCCTCGGTGATGGTGTACATAACAAACAAATGTAGGGACAGGACCTACCAAACGTTGGCAACCCTACATGATGTGTGCAAGATTACCAGGTTGGCACGAACTGTGCCACTAACCAGTCTTCAAGATGGCAACGATGCGGTAGCATCGTGTCGAAGGTTCGTAATCGTTTCGCATCGTAGCAATCGTAGTAGTTTGTACAGTTTTTCCTGTGTCGTGTTATTGTACATGTGTCGACGTACATTTTTTGGTCCTCCGGACCGGATGGCCGGCATTAATTCGTCGCGTTTTATACCACGTGCCGTGTGCCGCGATCGGTAACGTTCCACGGAAGACGCGCGTGTGTGAAACGAACTCTCATCTTTCGGCGTTGTAAGAAGAATGAAGTTATGCAACTCAGTTTGTGTCCTGTTAACGCATCATTCGTTGTCGTCCATCTTCTAGACCTGGCGTTGTATGCTTCCTTTGTTCTGATGGTGCCACATGGTATTGCCACGAGTATCACTAGCGTGTTTGTTCAACGACCATTTGTAGCGGTCCTTGGGTGTGTATTTTGGTGATCTTGTTCTGTTGTCTGGCTCGCGCAATTGCCAGTTTGTACACGCGTGTGGTTGTTGGTGTCACATGTTTTTTTCATTTTTGCTTGCGCTGGTTGTATGTTGTAACCACACGTGTGTGGGCATCTTGGTATTGTAAGGTCGTTCCGTTCGCGCCATTTGTTGTGTTGAGCAGTAATTGTTCTTTGTCGTCCTAGTATTAAAAATGGCTGATCCACAGGCAGCACTTGTGCATTTACAACTGGCCGAAAGTCGCCTTAAACGAGCGTACAACCTTGTTTTGGTCGCAGGTACTGACTCATCAAAACACAGTGTGTTTGTTGCCACAAGTCGTGACCTGGCTAAGGTGCGCGATACGTTTGACGTGGACTATGTCACTGTGGAAATGGCGGCAACTGAATTGAAAATTTCCACCGCTGATCTAGCTCGCCGGTTAGCAGATTTTGAGGATAAATATTTCGTTGTTATGGCAGCGGTCAGTGACATTGTAAGGGAGTCAAAAACATGTAGTCAGCCTTCTGACAAACGGAAGAGCAGCTCACGAGTAGTTTTACCCAAAATCACATTGCCGAACTTTGATGGACAACTGAAACTTTGGGCTAACTTTGCAAACTTATTCTCTACGCTTGTTGCACACAATGATGAACTTGCGCCAGTTGAAAATTTAGCTTATTTGAAGTCGTCTTTACGTGGTGAGCCGTTAGGCATGGTACAATCATTACCAATGTCCGATGCCAACTTTGACGTGGCCTGGCAGTTATTGTGTAATCGTTATGACGACAAGCGGCTGCTTGTTAATGCTCATGTGGAGGCATTGTTACAAGCCCCTTCTGTATCAGCTGATACACCTGCTTCTTTGCGTTCTTATGTGTGTGTCATTTCAGAGAATGTCTCGGCTCTGAAATCCCTTGATGTTCCAGTGGATCAATGGGATTTGTTGTTACTGCCTATTTTGCGCAAGCGATTAGACAAAACACTTCAAGGCCATTGGGAGATGTCACTAGGTACTGAATTGCCCACTGTCGCAGACTTCCTCGTGTTTCTTGAAAAACACTGTCGAGCTCAAG